>CAUYPK010064294.1:0-13293 GCA_963574355.1 Loris lydekkerianus | reverse complement strand
CCCCAGGCAATTGAAGCAGTATCAAAAATACATTACTGGGACCTGATCAAACCAAAAAGCTTCTGCACAGCCAAGAACATAGTAAGTAAAGCAAGCAGACAGCTCTCAGAATGGGAATAAATATTTGCATGTTATACCTTTGATAAAAGTTTAATAACTGGAATCCACAGAGAACTCAAATATATTAGCAAGAAAAAAACAAGTGATCCCATCTCAGGGTGGGCAAAGGACTTGAAGAGAAACTTCTCTAAAGAATACAGACACACGATCTACAAACACATGAAAAATACCTTATCATCCTTAATCATCAGAGATATGCAAATCAAAACTACCTTGAGATATCACCTAACCCCAGTAAGAGTAGCCCACATAACAAAATCCCAAAACCAGAGATGTTGGCATGGATGTGGAGAAAAGGGCACACTTCTACACTGCTGGTGGGAATGCACGCTAATACGTTCCTTCTGGAGGGATGTTTGGAGAATACTTACAGGCCTAAAAATAGACCTGCCATTCGATCCTATAATTTCTTTACTAGGTTTATACCCAGAAGACCAAAAATCACAATATAACAAAAACATCTGTACCAGAATGTTTATTGCAGCCCAATTCATAATCGCTAAGTCATGGACGAAGCCCAAGTGCCCATCGACCCACAAATGTACTAGCAAATTATGGTACATGTATACCATGGAATATTATGCAGCCTTAAAGAAAGATGGAGACTTTACATCTTTCATGTTTACATGGATGGAGCTGGAACATATTCTTCTTAGCGAAGTATCTCAGGAATGGAAGAAAAAGTATCCAATGTACTCAACCCTACTATGAAGTTAAATTATAGCTTTCACATGAAGGCTGTAACCCAAATATAGCACAAGACTATGAGGAAAGGGCCAAGGAAGGGGAAGGGAGGGGGGAGGTTAGGGTGGAAGGAGGATAATGGGTGGGGCCACACCTACGGTGCATCTTAGAATGGGTACAGGCGAAACTTACTAAAAGGTAGAATACAAATTTCTACATACAATAACTAAAAAAATGCCATGAAGGCTATGTTGAACAGTTTGATGAAAATATTTCAGATTGTATATGAAACCAGCACATTGTACCCCTTGATTGCACTAATGTACACAGCTATGATTTAACAATAAAAAAAGCAAGCATAAAAAATAAAAAATAAAATAAAATATTAGCAAATGAAATACAGTAATTATTTTTTCCAGAATTGTAAGGTTGGCTTGACATTTGAAAATAAACCCTGTTTTCTACCATATTAACAGAATAAGATGAAAAATGGTATAATTTTCTTGATTCATGCAGAAAAAGCATTTGACAACTTTTATACTAATTTATAATTTTTTAAAAATTTAAGCAAACTGTGAATAAAAGGGAACTTCCCTTAAGCTGATAAAGGGCATATATATATATATGAAAATAAAAACTTTATGTGCTGTTAAACTATGCTGTTAACTATGCTGGTAAACTATGCTGTTAACTATGTGCCATAGTTAATGATGAAAGACTGAATGCTTTACTGCTCAAGATCAGTAACAGGGAAAGAATGTTGTCTGTACCACTTTATTCAGCATTGTATTGGAGCCCTAGCCAGGAAAATTAGGCCAGAAAAAGAAAGAAAAGGCATATATATTGGAAAGGAAGAAATAAAACTGGGTTTTATCCAAAAGTGACATAATTATCTATGTGAGGAATCTCAAAGAATCTACAAAAAAAAAAAAAAAAAAAAAAGATGTTGGACCTATTAGGTGAGTTTAGCAAGACTTCAGGATATAGAGTGAACATAAAAAATGAATTGCATTACTGTCTACCAGTAATGAACAATTAGAAATTAAAATAACAGTACCACTTAACAGCGGCATAAAAATACCAAAATACTTAACAAAAGACTTGCAAGGCCTCTACACTGATGATTATGAAACATTTCTGAGAGCAATTAAAGACCTAAATAAATTAAGAGGATATACTATGTTCATGGACAGTCTTGTTAACAAAACTCAGTATTGTTAAGATGTAATTTCTGTCAAGTAACTCTGTAAGCTCAGTGCAATCTCCCAAGGCTTTTATTTACTTTTGGTGGAAATCAACAAGGTGAACATTGATTTTTTTTAATATATTCATTTGATCCTTAATGTCTCATTCCAATTTTGTTAATAGGGAGGAAGGGGGGAAAATAGACAAACATAAAATGTGTATGTGACATTGATAGATTTAACAACATATACTAGAAATTCTTAATAGGGAGGGTTGGAATATAGTATTTCATATATTTCATATATAATATTTTCATATATTTGAAAAGTCAGGGCCAAATTATTTCTGTATTAGTTATTTAGAACATAGCTTGGCTCCTTGATTGAGGGCTTCATGATTGAAAATTGCCTAGCTCCCTAGAAGAGGCAGCATGAGCTTGATAGAGTTTGAAGGCAGAGCTCCCAGTTGTAGAGCGAGATTGGAGAATAAAAAAAAATGTCCCTAAACCTCACCATGAAGTCAAGTTAGGGCTCAGATTTGGCTGAATAACATGGTTGCTGATAACACAAGCTCTGGAGTCTGGGACTGCCTAGGGTCATAATCCTGGCTCAACCACCAATTTTGTGATCTTCAGTAAGGTGCCTGACCTCTCTGCATGTCAAGATCTTCATCTCTAAAATAAAGATGATGATGGCACTGCCATATTGAGCTGTTGTGGCAATTTAATGGATTAGCAAAAGTCAAAGTGCTAGAGTGGGCCTAGAACTCTGTATGTGCAATATAAAAATTTGCTATTATTACATATTTTTAGATCTACCTTTAGAACTATAGAACATCAACCACCTTCTAGCCCTCATAAATCCCCTCTGGTTGTTTCCAAAAGTACCTAGGAATTTCTCATTTATTCTCAGGAACAGGTAGGTTCTTATCTTTCCAAAAAGAACATTTCAGGCAGAGGAATAATACTGACCTGTAACTGAGCAAAGCAATTCTGGGAAGCTCCAATTTGTTCTGTATTGAGCAGCCAGTGGTCTGATCACTAGTACTCCCCAACTTAAACTAAAGACTGCTTCCCATGTTCTTTGGGTAAGGGTCAAATATTCTTCCAAGCCCTGGGCAGCCCCACTTCTGCCTCTCGCTCCAGCCTGGTACCCTCTGTTTGCCAGATAAGCTGTGTTGTTCCACCAGGCTATGCTGTGGTTCACTTTGGCATAGCCCTCCAGACCCAACCCTATTGCCACTTCACCCTGCTCATCCTTCAGAGGTCAGCTCAAACATCACTTCTTCCAGCTTTCCTGAGCCCCTTAAGGGATTTCAAATCCCCCTAAATGAATGCTGTCTTAGTGCCGTACAGTTATCCTTCATACCCTTACTGTCATTCTAATCGGATAATAATTACATATGTTCTAAGTGTTCAATGTCTTTCTCCCCTACTGAAATGTCAGCTGCAGGAAGGAAGGCTCTGTGTCTGCCTTGTTTATTATTGTATCCCTGGCACCAAGCCCAGTTTCTTGTACATAGTAGGTATTCAGTATCTAATAAGTAAATCAAACCCAGCAGAAATAGAAAGTGTGCATGAAGAAGTGATCAAAGAAAACACTGGGAAATTATGTCAAATAGATGGTGAGGAGCTATATATGCTGGGTTAAAAAGTTTGGACTTAATTTGAGTATAGGACAAGTCATTAAAGGTTCTTAGCCAGAGTAATGACCTTACAATGTGTTTTGGGAATGCGAAAGTTTGGTTTGAGGGGTGAAGCGGGAGGAGGGGAGCACTTCAGAGGCTGTTGCTGGAAACTAGAAGAGAAATGGACAAGAGAGGAGGAGTTGGAAAAATAGCTGGGAATCCAAGAGGGAGGTGCTCTGAGGGAGGTGGAATCTAGAATCTAGAAAGACTTGCCCAATCTGAGAGCATAGAGGAAGGAGGAGAAAGAATGTACCAGAAGTGATGTGAAGGGCAGGTTTGTGGTTGGTTGTTCTTTTTAGTAATCAAGACGCATTGAGCCCTCATGTGCCAATTTCTTACCATTGGAGGTCACCTGCCAAGGCTGAGGGCTTTAGAGTGGTATAGGGTCTGTGAAAGGAATGGTAAAAATTTGTAATAGCCAGGGTAGGAAATGGAAGGAGGAGTTGGTAAGACACTGGGAGACTAGTAATTTGTGCCACCCTAGTTTGCAGAGTTCTGTGCTTTACTTCAGTTGTGCTAAGAAGACTAAGCATTGGAATGAAAAAGGTAGATATTTAAAGTTAAATAGAATTAGTTCAAGGGGTGGCAAACAACAGCCCATGGGCCAAATCTGGTTAACCACCTGTTTTGGTAAATAAAGTTATATTAGAATACAACCATGCTAACTTGTGTGGCTGTTTTTTTGCTAAAAGATCAATACTGAGTGGGTGGTTGCAAGAAACTATTGTCCCACAAAGCCTAAAATATGTACGGTCTGGTCCTTTACAGATAAGGTTTGCTGACCCTTTGATTACAAGTTAGCAGGAAGGCAGGATCTATAGCAGCAAGGGAGTAGCAAGAGAGGAGCGGAGGGGATGGACAGGAAAGGAGGGAAAGCCAAATGGGCGTCAGAAGAGTAAGAAGAATCAAAGGACCATTGGCTCTGTTTTAGTGAAGCCCAAGTGCATGTGTATTCAAGGAACAGGGGGCTGGAAATAAGCGAAAGGGAAAGTAAACTTGGAACACAGGATTTCAGAGTAGGGCAGTTCTGAGTGTTGACACATTCTAGGGAGTGCTCAGAGGGGTTGCTGAAGGTCTTCTTGGTTGAGGAATTCAAGGAACAATGAGATTAGGAAGGAGACTTAGTCCCTCCAGACACTAAGATCACTCAAGATGATGGAGAATAAAGGTAGTGTCTCTATCCTGGTTTTAAGAAGTATTTATTTATATGAAGGCTCCAGGTCTAATGTTATAAATTCTTTGGAGAGCAAGAGCTAGGCAAATTTAAAAATATTTGCACACTCATGTATTAGTGGATCTCTAACATCAAGGAAGTGAAGGCAACCACCTAATACACCCTAATATTTTTACTGATGGAGAGGGACAGATTAGCTGTAGCAACTTCACTTGACCTTTTGGTCCTAAATAACTCTATTCCTGCAATAGTTCATTCATTCTCCTCAGTTTACATTTTTAGTTATGTATCTGTAGCTCAAGCTATTCTTTTATTACCTAATTACATTGATAATATATACTAAAAAGAAAAAGAGGAGTTAGTAGATACTTAGAAACCAGAGATGGTGGCAGGTAGCCTTCATTCTCTTAAGCCATATTATAGAAGCTGTGTTCAACTACATTAGACCTTTCTAATTTTTTTGAAGGAAAAAGAAACAACTCTACACTTTCTCATGTTAGTTAGTGATGGGCATTTTCACTTCATTTTCATTTATCCTGTTACCGGACAAAGAGGGTCCAGCCACCTGTCACTATAAAACCAATATGCAGAGATTAACTGGCCTAAAGTTACTTATGAGTATAATAAGTTAAAGATAACACATCAGCATTTGGGTTAATTTTATCAGTGCTATCTTTAAGCAAGCCCAGCATTAATTGGTGTGCATATATTGCACAATGAGATTTTAAAATATAGCCATTTATTGCAGCTTATTTGCAATAATTGTTGCATCTCAGCTCTGTTGAGTAGTCTATATGAAAGTTAACACACCCAAATAACTTCTGGAAGGGAAACTAAATGGACAGGGGGGATGCGCCCTGGAGAGCCACTTGAAGTGTGTGTGCAGCTGTGGAGTGTTTGGAAACAACAGTAAATTGGTGTGCGGCAATTAGAGCTGAAGTGGCTTGTTTATAAGCAAAAGCTTCTTTAGCCTATGAATCAAAGCTGCAGAACTGTAAACAATGATGAGCTGTAGTCAGCACTTGTGGCCACACAGTGAAAGAAAGGTGGACAGATAGAAGAAAGCAGTGGTTCCCAAACTTTAGCATGTCTCAGAAACACCTAGAAGTTTGTTAAAACCTTGTTTTCTGGCAATTCACTTCTCCATCAGCTAGAAGGGAAATGCTGAGGTTGACATATCTATCAAGAACAGTAGCTATCCTGGCTTCCAATGCTTTGATGAAAGCTCAGATGTGTGGCCTTCTGGCTAAGGGTCTGAAAGTTGATATTGTTGGAGCTTTCATTGTATCCCTGGGGGTTGTGGCTCCCCGTAAGTTTACTGTGGCTGAACCAAGAAAGAAGGCATACACATATTTTTACAACAATTATGATTCCATGAAGGATTTTGGAGAGATGAGAAAGGCCAGTATCTTTCAGAGTACATAGTAATTTTAGAATATAAAGAATTTCTTTGGGTTCACTTCTTAGGAGTTTGTCACTGACCTTTGTTCCTGAAGTATGAAACATCAACATGTGGGTTAAAGAAGAGTTTCTCTTGGTAAATAAACAACTAACTAATATAGCATGCACACACACATGCATGCACAAACTTAGTTTTCTGGACCTGACCCAGTTTCTAATTTAGTAGGTCTGAGGTAGAGCCCAAGACCCTTCCTTCTAACAAATTCTGAGTTGATGCTGCTACTATCACACTTCAAGAATCACCAGCATAAAGTTAAATACCAGGGTTTTTGGTCACATCATATATAGGTGACTAGCATAACTGCATATCTCTAAATAGGTAACATGATATTAATATTTGACTCAAATATCATTTTCCTCTTTGTCTATTTAAATGTTTCTTATTAAATTGTTCTTTCTGACCAGAGTGAACTCAATCCTTCTCTTTCTAGAATAGTTTCTTAGTATTTTCATGAATGTATTTTGGATCCTATAATCTCAGAATCTCATCAAAAACATAGTTTTGGGAGGGGAGGGAGCGTGGAGGATGGATAGAGGGAGGGTGATAGGTGGGATTACCTCTGCCGTGCATCTTACAAGGGTACATGTGAAACTTAGTAAATATAGAATATAATTGTCTTAACACAATAACTAAGAAAATGCCAGGAAGGCTATGTTAACCAGTGTGATGAAAATGTGTCAAACTGTTTATGAAACCAGTGTAGATGCCCCATGATCACATTAATGTACACAGTCTGTAGTATTTCCTTATGGGAGCAAATAAGTATAGCTACCAAAAGAGGATTGGCAGTGTGAAGACTGCTTTAGAATGAGGCAATGGTATATGACTAGGTTTGGAAGCAAACTATGTCTGGAGAATTTTAAAAAGGGTGCAGTAGTGTTAGAGAATACCTGGAAATGCAAATGGTGAGCAATGAAACTGGAGCAGTAGGCAGGGACTAGATCCTACAAGACTGCACGTAAGAAGGCTGGACTTTTCTGTACATTGATGAGGAGCTACTGAAAGGTGTTAAGTAGGAGAGGAGGAGATGGCAGGAGTGAGTTTTGAATTAAAAGAGGCACGCTGATGTCTAAATGGGGAGAAAAGTGAAGGGGACAAAGCTGGAGGCAGAAAAGCTGAGGCTCTTGTCTAGATACGAAATTGTGGTGGCTTTGACTAAAACTATAGCAGTGCAGATAAAGATGTGCCAACTGAAAGGATGCTGCTCAGGAGTAATTGGAAATTCGTAATAATTGATTAGATGTAGGGAGTAGAAAAACAGAGGGATGAGTCATACATTATATCCAGTATTCTGGGTCCACCTGGGAGGAAGGATGTGACATTCACGGAGATGTGGGAATTTGAGGAAATTTCTTCATGGTGGAAATGATGACTTTTGAGCTAGAGGGCTAAGCAGGGATGCCCAATAGGCATGTGGCTATATGAGTCATTAACTCTGAGAATGATTATAAAATAGAGATATAGATTTAAGAGCCATCTCTAGATGGTTTTTGAAGATGTGAGAGGAGATCAAATTAACATGATTAGAAGAGAAGGTGGCTTGGGAAAGAACCTCAGGGAACATTATTATTTAAGACAGAGGCAGAGAAAAAATGGGCCCATGAAGGAGAACGAAAACTAGGACAGCACACAAGAAGAAGAAAGCATTTTAACAGTGCCAAAGAATACAGAGAAGTCAAAGCAGCAAGGGTTATGTAAGGCAAAAGTTTTTGTTGATCTTAGCCAAGTAGTTCAGTAGTTTGTTATACTCTGCATCCAGATTACAATGCTTGCATGCAAACGTGTGTATGTGATGCTAATGGGAGGAAGTAAATGGTCGAATATTGTGAACACAGACAGGAGGTACTGGGCTACGGAAAGCACAAAAGAAACAGAATGTTCACTGGAGGTACGTGTAGGAAAAAGGAAGAGATTTTTTTCAGGTGGGAAAAACATATGTATGTTTAAATTTGAATGAGGAGAAGCCAGAGAGGAAGAAATATTGATTATTACACATAATAAAAGATGTTACCCTTACCGTGTTGACTTTATGCACAGCTGTGTTTTAAATATTTTATTTGAAATAAATCATCCAATACTAGGGCAATTTGTCATCCTCATTTAATGAATGAGAAAAGATAGGCATACAGATGATTCAATAGCCTTCACAAAGTTGCATGGCTGGTGAATAATAGAGTCAAGATTTAAAACCAGGAAACATGGCTTCAGAAATTTTCTTCTGAGGGCATAGTAGACAGAATACCTTCACGGGATCATTTGGAAGAATTAGGGGCATGATTGAGATCGGAGATGATGAGTTTAAGAGTGAATAATCTAAAAACACCATTTACTGTTCTTAGGGAAGAAACATGTGGCTCTAGCTCCCAGAGTGTGGTTCTTCTCATCTGGGAGATTCAGGCAGAGAAGCCAGTTGATCAGTTAATTTGGGGAGAAGATAGACAAGAAAAAAAGATTAGCATACTTTTGTTTGATAATGTATGGGTTATTGTTTTTACTATATACAGAATACTTACAAGATAATGGTAATAGGTAGAATTTTGTTCTTCTAATCCACTGGGTAGTCTTAATATATATATTCAGCTCAGCACCTATAGCTCAATGGTTAGGGCACTGGCCACATATTGCAGGGCTGGTGGGTTCAAACCCTGCCCAGGCCTGCTAAACAACAACAGCTACAAAAAAAAAAAAAAAATAGTCGGGTGTTATGGTGGAGCCTGTAGTCCCAGCTACTTGGGAGGCTGAGGCAAGAGAATCGCTTAAGCCCAAAAGTTTAAAGATGCTGTGAGCTATGGCACCACGGCATTCTACCAGGGGCAACAAAGTGAGACTCTGTCTCAAAAACAAACAAAAATTATATTGATTTAGGGATTACAAGAACAAACAATAATTATATTGATTTAGGGATTACAAGAACAAACAATATTGATTTAGGGATTACAAGAACAGTTTTGTAATATAGAGATTGTGCACAGTGGCCAAGTTTGGGCTTTTAGTATAATTGTCATCCTAATTGTGTACATTGTATCTATTAAGTCGTTTTTTTGTCCCACACTCCCATGGCATTCTCATACTATCTCATCCTTCCAAGTTTCAAATGTCCATTATTCCACTCTCTATGACTGAGTGTACACATTGTTGGGCTCCCACATAGAAAGTGAGAAAATATGCTATTTGACTTTGTATCAGGAGTAGAAAGAGTTGTTACGGTTAGCAATGAAACTATGGATATATGTGTAAAGTTAAGCCAAGGAAAAAATATGTGAAGGTTCTTTCAGACAATATAATTGGCCTTGTTGTCTGGCTGAAAAATATGGAAGATGGGAGATAAAGAGCAATATAGCTTTAACTAAGATGACTCTCGGTCTGCTAATAACAGACCATAGGTCAGATGTTAGATTCTCAGACACAGAAAGCTCCAAGAGAAAGAGGAGGAGGAAGAATGCATTCAGTTCAGGAAATACTGAGTTTGTGCTGCTTGCAAGAAATACAAATCTAAAAGTCCAAGTGTGTTTTCTCCTCTCTGCTCTACTCACTATAGTCCCTTCACTTCCCCTGATTTCCTTGAGCCTCCTCAGTCTCCAAATCCTCCCTACACTATAGTCTAAGTCTGTCCATACCATCAGTCAAATAATCTTTGTCTACTTGCGTTCAGTTGAAACAGTTACCAAAAAACTTATTAAATAACAGTCCTCCAAATGTGGTCATCTCATCCTCTCAGTAAAGCTGCTCAGACCTAGTTGTCGGGCCCAGGTAGGAGATAGGGTTTGACACAATGGCTGGACAATTCTGTCAGCTGTCTTAATTTCAATTCAATAGCAGCTAGAAATGAACAACTTATCAAGTGAGGTAAAATCAAGTTGGGGGCTGATGTGAGGGGAAAATGTACGGTTTGTGGCAACTATGGTCTTATGACTGTAAATTGTTCCAGCCGTAGCAAGTGACAGCTGAGATGTGACAGAGGAGAGAACATCATTTCCCAGGGAAGGGTCATAGGCTATGCTGGATTTTGTGTGGATGGTATGCCGGGGCCATCTTACACCTTAATAGAGGGAGTCCCAGGCTGTGCCTGCTGTCATGTTTTGTACATTAGTGAATTATTAGCTTTTATTGTATGTAAGGAAAGAGCACCTGCTAGAGAGTAATAGATATTGAAATCCATAAGCTATCAGGGTTGGAGTAATATTAAGTCTCCCTTCACCCTCCGCCTTCCAGGATAATAAAGCTTTAATCTAAATTAGGTTTTCAAAAAATCACATGCAACAGTGAAGAAAGACACACACCAGGCTGACATTCAGAATATACAGTAATTGCCAGTGGGTATGCACGACGCTTGTGGCTGATTAATCGTGAGCTTTGCATACTATTTAGTTATTTTGTATGTATGACCAAAAAAGTGTCACTAATATTTTTAATGATACTCATGGAACAACTGTTGTTGCCTAACAAATCAAACAGAACACTGGTATTGAAAATGTATACCCTTTTCCTAAATCAAATAGTATTTTTCAGAGACAGTATCTTAGCAAGAAAAAAGAAGTACAAAAGAACAGATTTTCTACACATTTTGCATAGTGGGAAAAGAATTGTCCTGTATGTCTGACTTTTGTGATTTTACCCAAATTAAAATAACTAGGGAATTAAAAGGAGCCCAGATACAGTAGAATGGAAGGGTGACTTTAAAATTCTAAAATTACTATCCGTGACTTTTAGGGGAAATCACAGAATATTTGTAACATAAAATAAGCTTCTATGATTCCATACTAGTATAAATGAATATATGAATCAGTGGTCCTCAAACTTCCTAATGCCGCTGCCTTTTAATACAGTTCCTGTGAGTTGCGACCCACAGGTTGAGAACCGCTGATATAAATACATGAGGAAAATAAAAATAAAACTATAAAATCATCATTTTACAACCACCTAGAAATTGCTCATTTAACCATGAATCAATACTGTCCAGATAGAACTAGTGAGACAAGTTCAATGAGGATATTTACATATTGCAAATTTCTCTTTCACGAATTAGTTATAATTCAAAAAGGAAATATAATTACTTTATAGTGGATGAATTTCATAAAACCGGCAAAGCAATTTAATTAACATTACCAATCATAACACTTATCAACAGTGTAAAGAATATAGAATCATTTCCATGGCATTTCTGCCCAAAATACATAACATGAATTGACTGATAGTGAAACATCAGGAAAACCCAAACTGAGAAGCTTTCTAAATGGAGAGTAGGGTTATTGTTCCTCCCCATGCTTCACCAACTGATAACAGAAATATGTTCAGACACCAGAAGTGATATGACACAATGAATTCAATAGGAACATACGAAATCAAGTAACAAAAATTAAAATAATGATTTTTCCTTTATGAGCCAAGCACTCTTACCACAAACTACTCTACTGCTAGAAAAATTAAGGAGAGTAAGGATCTATGCCTGAGTTTGACTGAGATTTCCCCTATGTGTACACAAGATCATGCTTGGGTCCAGCTAATTTCACTTACCATAATGTGCTCAAGTTTTATCCATGTTGTCAGGATTATAGGATTTCCTTCTTTTCACATATTCTTTACCCATTCATTTGACAAGCTACATATTAATATTTTGGTTATTTCTATGTCTTGGCAAAATATCGAAAAATACTGCAATAAGCATGGGAGTGCAGATATGCTATTGAGATACTGAGTTCAATTCCTTTGGATATATCCCCAAAAGTGAGATGGCTGGACCATACAGTAGTTTTAATATTTTGAGGATCCATCATACTGTTTTCCATAAAGGCTTCATAATTTAGATTACCACCAACAGTGTAGAAGGATATTCTTTTTTCACATCCTTGCCAACACTTAAAGAAGTTGAACTCTTCATACACCTGTTGACCATCTGTGTGTTTTCTTGGGGGAATGTCTGTTCAAGTCCTTTACTTACTTGAGTTGTAGGTGTTCTTTATATATTTTGTAAACTAACTCTTTATTAGAAATGACTCACAAATATTTTCTACCATTGCCTTTTCTTTTTTTTTTTTTTTTTAGTTTTTCTGATATGCAGAAACTTTTTAGTTTGATATAATCCCACTTTTCTATTTTTTTTAATTTTCTGTAACTTGAGTGTCATATCTAACCATTGTCATTTCCAATGCCAAAAGCTTTTCTTCCTGCCTTCTTCTAAGTGTTTTATGGTTTCAAGTCTTTTGTTTAAGTCCTTAATCTACTTAGAGTTGGTTTTTGTGTATGGTGTGAGATAATGGTCCACTTTTGTATGTGTATATCCAGTTTTCCCAATAACATTTATTTATCTTCTGTGTGTTTGTGGTACTTTTATCAAAGGCCAATTGATAATATATGAGTGTCTTAATTTGGGGGCTCTCTATCCTGTTCCATTGGTCTAGATGTCTGCTTTTATAATAATATCACACTTTTCTAATGATTGTTCCTATGGTAAATTTTGAAATCAGGGAGTGTAATGCCTCCAGCTTTGTTCTTCTTATTCAATATTGCTTTGACTATTCAGAGCCTTTTGTGTTTCCATGTAAATTGCAGAATGATCTTTTATATTTGTGCAAAATTTCAGTTGTGGTTTTGATAGGGATTGCATTCAATTTGCTTTGAGTAATATGGATATTTTAACAATATTAAGGCTTCCATTCTACAAACAAAGATATCTTTCCATTTTTTGTTGTCTTTTTAATTTTCTTTTGATGATGTTTTATAGTTTTTTTTTCCTTTTTTTAATTTAATTTTTTTTAATTTGTAGCTGTGTACATTAATGTGATCATGGGGCACCATACACTGGTTTCATAGACTGTTTGACACATTTTCATCACTCTGGTTCACATAGCCTTCCTGGCATTTTCTTAGTTATTGTGCTAAGACATTTACATTCTACATTTACTAAGTTTCACATATACCCTTGTAAAATGCACCGCAGGTGTAATCCCACCAATCCCCTTGTCAAACGGTCTATGAAACTAGT
>CAUYPK010064292.1:0-19407 GCA_963574355.1 Loris lydekkerianus | reverse complement strand
ACGTCTCGGCAGATGTGGGTTACTGAAGAGAATGCTGTGGTTGTATCTGGGGTATAGTGTATGGCTAGGAATAGTCCTGTTATGATTTGAATTACGAGACATAGTCCTAGTAGTGAGCCGAAGTTTCATCATGATGAGATGTTTGATGGTGTTGGTAGATCGATGAAAGAGTGATTGATAATTTTTGTAAGGGGGTGGGTTTTTCGAATGTTTGTCATTGGGTTCTTATAGTTGAATTACAACGGTGGTTTTTCATGTCACTGGTCGTGGTTAGTTTCCACGTGGGAACAATGATATATTTAGTGTCTCTGTTGAGTGTACTTTTTGTTTTAGGTTTTGTGGGATTTTCTTCAAAGCCTTCACCTATTTATGGGGGTCTTGGGTTAATTATTAGTGGTGGGGTTGGTTGTGGAGTTGTAATAGGTTTTGGGGGGTCTTTTATAGGATTGATGGTATTTTTGGTTTATTTAGGTGGGATATTAGTGGTGTTTGGTTATACTACAGCTATAGCTACTGAGGAGTATCCTGAGTCTTGAGGCTCAAGTATTTCTATCTGGGGCACCTTGTTGTTGGGTGTGGTGGTGGAAGTGGTTATGGTTTTATTGTCTGGGGATTGTTATGTTGGGGTTGAGGTAGTGATAAATGTTGATGGTATAGGGGATTGGGAGATGTATGATGTTGGGGGAGTTGGGCCTTTTTGTGTGCAATCTGCTGGTACTGGTGCTTTGTACAGTTATGGTAATTGGTTCTTGGTAATGGCTGGGTGGTCGTTGTTTGTTAGTATTTTTATTATTATTGAGATCACTCGTGGGAACTAGATTATTAAGGTGATGGTGATTAGGATTGTTGTTAGTAGGGAGAAGAAGTAGAGTTTAATTAGGCCTTTTTGGTTAGAGATGGTTTTTGAGGCTAATAGGTTTACTTGTGCTAGGTTCTTTGGTATAGATTTTTCTAATCAGATTAGGTCTAGTAGGGTAGAGGATATGTTTTGGCTTGATTTTAGGTTTGTATTTGGCAGTAAGCGGTGTAGTGTTGTTGGGAAGAATCCTAGTGAGTTTGAAAAAATGTAGGGTTTTTGGGTGTGTGGAAGTTTTAGGTTGGTGGCAATTAGGTTAATTTCTATTGCTATGGAAAATCCTAGGATTGTTACTGTTATTGCAGTTATTTTGAGGTAAAGAGGTATAGTTATCTGGGGGATAGAGGATGGAGGGATGCTATTTGAGATTAGGTAGCCGGCGAAGATGCTGCCAATTGCGAGGCGTTTAATTGGGTTGGTAAGCTGAGGGTTGTTTTCGTTAAAAAGGGAGGTTGAAAGAAAACGTGGTTGGCCTATTAGTGCGAAGAAGATAATGCGCGTGCTGTATGCTGCCGTGAGGGTTATAATTCAAAAAGGTCCTATTTCATGTATCATGAAATTAGAATAATCAATTCTGCCTATTTGACTAGATTGTAGTGAAAATTAAATTAAAAAACACATGTAAAGTGCTTCACAATGTCTGTTGCAAATACGCTTGATAATATTTGATATATTTGAATAACTTGAAGTTATAAGTGATTGAACTATTTGAGTTATTAATTTTTGAATTAAAAATTTGAAGATTATTGTTAGCAAGGGACATGACTTTTAGTGTGAGTTTTACAACTGGAGTATTCCAGTAACATGATATCTTTGGAGACAAACTATTCATATAATACTTTGGTCAACCCATTATGCATGGGTCATGTTGTCATATAGAAATAATTAACCATGGGAGGGATATATTATGCTAATGCACTTTATAAAAATGAAGATAAGTAGAATTAGTAGTTAATTAGTGAGAAGTTACCTTTGGGTAAGACCCCACCTCCTAAGGTAAACAGACATAATTTTACTTTGTTTACCAAGCTGCTTCTGGCAAATGACACTTGGACTTTTTTGAAGCTGTCATCATTTGAGAAGCAGAATAACTAAATAGTTACATTCCACTTACATGCAGAACATTTCAGATAAAGAAAACTTGTAGAAAGAAAATACATCCACGGACACCCATTGACTTTTGTTAGCAGTTATAAACGTGATATATCGTCCTAGTTTGTTCTTTCTGTTGGAAACGGAATAGGAAGGAATTATCCCTCTGGCTCTTATCCTATAAAGTTGAGCCCAAGAGGGAAGTGATGTAGGGTGAAGACTTAGAATCCTTGCACCAAATCGATGTCCTGCTGACAAGGTGAAGCTATGTGTGCTTATAAAATGACAAGGTTCTCTTTATAGTCCCTGTTACCTACGTCTAATTTTTTCTCACACAAGGTATTCCAGATGTTCTTAAAGAGAATGTGTCTTTTTATAATAAAAGTTATATTAGCCATTATTTTCCATATATTCCTCTGGTACCCATTTGTAAGAATTTGTAATACATTCCCAAACATCTGCAGATAGTGTCTCCACAATTACTTTTGAAATTACTAGCTACCTGTCAGCACAAAGATTACTACTATGAAGAATGTCAAATGGGAATTAAAGTTTTTTTGTTAGGTCACCAGTATTCTGTCATAGACATATTGTGGGCAGATAGAACCATTTCAGCACACAATTTTATTAGGTACGATAAATTTGGAGGTCACATATGCCACAGTTACTGCATATGCATACTTACTGTGTGTATATGTCTTTAGCACTGTCTGAAAAGTGCTTAGGATGGCAGTAGTACTTTGAGGTTTGACTTTCAGATCAACAAGTAATGTCTAGCTTTTCCCTTTCTTGTACAAAAAAAAAATTGCTTAAAAAGTAACTGGATCTACTTAGGAAACATAATGTGCTTTGTCTCATGAAAATTTTGTGGAATTGAATTTTGCAAACATATTACTGAATGAGAAAGGAGTTAGGGAGGAGAAAACAGAAGAGTTAAGAAACTGAAGAATTTGTTTGATTTAAGTGGGGAAATAACTATGGAATGTTTTATGGTGCCCATGTAAGAAATAAGAATAAGGGATATGGGTTTTCCTTTGGCCTCTGCTTACCTCCAGGACTAGTAGTCAGCTAATACTGAATTCTTGTGGTATAACAGGCCTTGTGTTGAGCATTTTTTATGTTATTTCATTTAATGTACATTAGCTGTTGAATTAGGAATTATTAATATTTTTATTACCTCCAAACTGAGATTTTGATTGATTAAAGATCAAGATTACCCATAGTCACATAGCTAGTCAGTGGTAAAGCTAGGACTTCTACTATTTAATATTCACATTGGGTAAACAAAGTCACCAGTGATGCCCATGTTGCTTAACCTAATGAACATTTCTCAATCCTCTTCTTATTTGTACATTAGTAAACTATTATGTTAGAATATACTTGAAGTATTTTTTTATGCTCCAAGGATATCATATTTTTTCCAATTTCCTCATTCTGAATATTCTCTCAGTCTTAGACAGTATTTCCTTATCACTTCAGGTCTCTGCCCTGATCTTTTCTTTCCTGTTTGACTCATTAACTAGGTGACTTCATCCAGTAGTTCCAAAACATGTGATACCATCTCTAGGCAGAAGATTCCTCCTGTATATCTTCAGTATGGTTTTCTCCAGACTCAGGGTCTCTTCTAGACTTAGCTATTTTCTGTTTCTTCCTCTATGTGGTCAATAGGATAATACCTGGATTCCAGTACGGACTCTGAGTCCCCCTTAAGTCTCTAGTATAATACACAGCAAATTCTGGTTTCCTTAAGTAGTCAGTCTTTACTTGAGTTTAGGGTCCAAAACCCAGATCATAATAAATAAAGTTTTTTTTTTTGTTTTTTTTCCTCTGCCAATATTTCCTGTGGTCTTCTTCCCATAGGAACCTTATGGCAAGGGAGAGCTGTGGTCTGAGGCAAAATTCATGTATTAAATCCAAATTCTATTTCAAATTTAACTCTTAGGCTTGCCCCTAAATACACGTTTTGATAGCAATGATAGCTGTATTGACTCTAGAGAATATGTAGTATTTTAGATGACGGCTTTCAGTGGAATGTGAATCCTTCCTGTATGATATGACATACTAAGATTTTACATACATTATGTAACAAGTACAGGCATACTTCTGAGATATTATTGGTTTGTTTCTAGACTACCACCAATAAAAAAAAACTATCATAATAAAGCAGGGCACAAGAATTTTTTGGTTTCCTTGTATATATAAAACTTATAATATCATCTATTAAGTGTGCAATAGCAATTTGTTTAAAAAATAATGTAAATACATTAACAAATACTTTATTTTTATTTTATTTTATTTATTTATTTTTTACAAATACTTTATTGATAACAATGCTCATTATCATCTGAGGCCTCAGTCATCTTAATCTTTTTCTGGTGGAAAGTCTTGCCTCAATGTTGATGACTGCTAATGGTTCAGAGTAGTGTTTGCTAAAGAGTTGGATGACTCTAGCAATTTCTTACAACAGTAAAGTGTGGTACCATCGATTGACTCTTCCTTTAATGAAAAGTTTTCTATAGCGTGAGCATTTTACCCACATTAGAGCATCTTTAAATATTACAGTCAGTCTTCTCAAAACCTGCTGCTTACTTTGTCAACTAAGTTTATGTAATATTCCAAATCCTTTGTTATCATTTCAACAACGTTCTTAGCACCTTCCTCTGAGTAGAAACCAAATCCAGTAATTTCTTTCTTTGCTCATCTGTAGATAAATAAACAAGTTTCTTTATAACTACTTATCATTTTAAATTTTATCATGGATTACAGCAATTTTAGTCACATCTTCAGGCTTTACTTATAATTTTAGTTTTCTTACTCTTTCTTTTGTATCTGTAGTTATTTCCTTCACTGAAGTCTTGAATCCTTCAGTCACCCATGAGAGTTGAAAATCTACTTCTCCATAACCCCTGTTAATGTTGATATTTTGACCTCTCATAAATCATGAATATTTCTTATAGTATCTAGAATAGTGAATTCTAACTATTTCTAGAATGTTTTCAATTTACTTTGCCCAGATCCAACATAGGAATCACTCTATGGTGGCTACGTCTTATTATACACACACACTAGCCAGATACTATGGCAGGAGCCTGTAGTCCCAGCTACTTGGGAGGCTCAGGTAAGAGGATCTCTTGAGCTCAAGAGTTTGAGGTTGCTGTGATCTATGATACCATAGCACTATACCCAGAGCAACAGTGAGACTTTGTCTCAAGGAAAAAAAAAAGCTAAGTTTAGTGATGAACTTAGTGGACATTTTATCTTTTCCCTATTCAGTGTGATGTTGGCTGTGGGTTTGTCATATGTGACTTTCATATAATAATTCTGAGATGTGTTCTTTTTATGCCCATTTTGTTGAATGCTTTTGTCATAAAAGGATGCTAGATTTTGTCAAATGCTTTTTTTGCATTTAGTGAGATGATCATATGGTCTTTTTTTTTTTTTCTTTTGTTTATGGAATGAATCACATTTATTGATTTACATATGTTGAACCATCATTTCATCCCTGAGAAGAGGCCCACTGGGTTCTATTGTATTATAATTATTTTTTATGACATGGGTTGAATTCAGTTTTTCTAGTATTTTATTGAGGGTTTTTGCATCTACATTTGGAAGAGATACTGTTTTTTTTTTTTTTTGTGTGTGTGTGTGTGTGTTGGGTGTCCTTTTTTGACTTTGATATCAAGATAATATTGGCTTTGTATAATGAGTTGGGAGCATGGCCTCCTTCTCAATTTTATGGTATAATTTCAGGACTATGAGTATCAAATCTTCTTTGTAAATCTGATATAATTTGACTGTGAATCCACTGGTCTAGGGATTTTTTTGTTGTTGGTTTCTTTTTATTATTACTGATTAGATCTCACTATTGTTACTGATCTGTCCGGGAGTTCTTTTTCTTTCAGTTGAATTTTGGGAGGCTATGTGTTCCAGGAACTTGTCAATTTATTCTACATTCTCTAGTTTGGGTACACAGAGATTTATGTAGTATTCATGGATTATGTTTTTATTCTTGTGGTATCAGTTGTTATGTCACCTTTTTCATTTCTTTTTTTTCTTTGGTATTCATTGAGGGTACAAAGAATTAGGTTACACTGATTGCATTTGTTAGGTAAAGTCCCTCTTATACTCTTCTCCATTAATCTAGCAAAAGGTCTGTCAATTTTGTTTATTTCTTCAAAGAATCGACTTTTTGTTTTGTTATTCCTTTGTAATTTTTATTTTAAAATTTATTTTGCTGTGCTCTGAACTTTATTTCTTGTCTTCTGCTGGTTCGGGGTTTGGTTTGTTCTTCCTTTTCTAGTTTCTTGAGATGTAACATTAGGTTATAAATTTGTGATCTTTCTGTCTTTTTTATTTAAAGCTATGTTCCCCTGAGGAATGTTTTGGCTGTGTTCCAAAAGATTAAAAATTTTGATAGTTTATGTTTCCTTTGTCATTCAATTCAAATAACTTCCATTTCCATTTTAATTTTCATTCTTGAACTACAGCAGCAGGTTGTTTAATTTCTATGACTTTGTGTAGGTGTGAGTGTTTTCCTTGTGACTGATTTCTAGTGTTATTCTGCTGTGGTAGGAGATGATAAATGGTCCGATTTACCATTTTTAAAATTTGTTGAGACCTGTTTTGTGGTCTAACATATGATGAATTTGGAGAATATACCATATGCTAATGAGAAGAATGTGTATTCTGTCATTTTTGGATAGAATATTTTGTAAATATCTGTTAGACCTATTTGACTTTGAGTTTGGCCTAAGTTTCTTGTTTGTTTGTTTATTTATTTATTTATTTTCTGGCTTGATGATGGTGTGTTGAGGTCCCTCGCAATGACTATGGTACTATTTATTTCTTTGCTTAGTGCTATTAAGATTTTCTTTATGTATGTGTGAATGCCTGTGTTGGATGCTTATATGCTTAGGATTGTTATGCCTTGTTGTATAGCTTACCATTTTATAATGGCCCTCTTTGTCTTTCTTTGCTTAAAGTCAGTTATATTCAATATGACAATGGCTATATCTGCTCTCTCTTGATATCCTTTTGTATGGAGTCATCCTTTCATGATGTGTCTGTGTGTATCCTTTTGATTTAAATGTGTTTCTAGAGAGAGTGGATACTTGAATTTTGTTTTCTTATTCATTCAGCTATCCTACGTTTTGTAAGAGGAGCATTCAGTCTGTTTACATTGATGGATAGTATTTAGGTATAGAATGTTGATCTGTTCATCCTGATGGATACTCCTTTATTGCTTAGTTTTACCCCTTATTTCATTGTTTTGTAGGTATTGTAAATTTTGGAGATTTTTAAGATGGATTTACACTGGTGGGGTATTTATTGTGCCCTTCCATTTGTGTATAGTATTGCTCTGAGGATTTTATGCAGAGCAAGTCTGGTCATGATAAATTCTGTCAGTGTTTATTTGGAGTGGCTGGAGATAAAGAGGGATCAATGACACATCAGTCTTGGGTTACTCCATCTAAGTGATCAGGGAAATACTTGAGCAAATGAAAAGAAATAGAGAAGAAAGTGCTGGCTGGAGGAGAAGCTAATAAATCCATGTAATATTGTGTACAAATTGTGGGGATGGGACTTAATTTTTTTATTTAGATTTGAAGGCCTTTATAATCATACTGAGAGCTGAAGATATGATAATGCTGTAGAATAACACATAAAGAGGAAAGAGAAAAGTCTGATATCTGAGTCATAATATTTAGGAAATAGAAAAATAAAAATAAACCAAGGTAGTAGGAGTTAGAGTTAGGAGGAAAACTGGGGAAATAAAGAAATCAGGTCAAAGGAATATTATAAAACAATTAGATAATTGTCAAAAAAGATGTTTGCTAACTGATGAAAACCATGACTTATGTTTAATCCTTCTTCCTTGATAATTGTATTATACATAGTAAGAATATCTGTATTAATGTTTATTGGAAAGACTACTGGGATGTGATATTGTAAGATTATGGAGAGGAACTGGAAAAGTATGCCAGTAAAACTGAAGGATATCAGTAATTTTTTCACAATAGAAAAAAGAGATACTCTTGAGGTCAGTGACAATGACAATTTGAAAAAAGACACCCAGCAAAGGTTTGTGCTAAGGTTTCTAAGTATAAATGATAGATATTTACAATATTAGAGGCAAGAGACTATTTTTTTCTTTAGTACTAGCAAGTAAAGTTATTTGGAGCTTGACAAACATGGATAATTTGGATAATTCAAGGGTAGGTACATTTTGGGAATCTATGTATGAGACCCAGATATACTCACATAGTAGACTCATCTCCTGTCACCATTGTAGGTTGGCTGTAAGAGAATTTTGAATCACTATTTCTTTTTTTACTTCTTTGCTTTGTTTTCCTTACATTTGTGTTCAAAGCCTATAGAACAAAACAATGTGTGGAGAATTAATGATCAGATGCCATCGTTCTTCCAAATGACCATAATTGGACCCCTCAATCTTAAATTCTTTGAAGAAAAACTAATGTATCACATTTCTAGGTATTTTCCATGTATAAGCATTCACTCAGAAAGTTAGTCCTACAAAAACATTTGTTTTAGCTAGTTTAAAAAAATTATTAATCTCTAATATATCTTATGATTCTTGTCATGGTGAGTGGAGTTTCTCTGCCAAGTCAAACTAACTTCTACCATGTGTCAGAACTTAGTCATGTATTTATTGGTTTAAGGGATAGTTAAGAAAACATTTCTGTACTCATTTTTTGATTCAGAGAAATTTACAGGAATGCTTTCCTGCCTACCTATTGGGAAACAAACCTAACATGTCACTTGGCATTTTTGAGTCACAACATCCTCCTTCAATATTGTCATTTAGCACTGAGACCAAACAAACAATAAAAATAATCTCCCAATCAAAAAAAAAAAAAAAATGCCCTGGACCAGATAGCTTCACATTACAATTTTATCAAACCTTCAAGGAAGCGTTTATATCCGTACTGCAGAAATTATTCCAAAATATTGAGAAGGAAGCAATCTTCCCCAATGTATTCTATGAAGCCAAGATCACCCTAATAACAATATCAGGTAAAGATCCAACTGAAAAGGAAAACTACAGACCAACTTCACTAATGAATATAGATGCAAAAATATTAAATAAATTCTTAGCCAATAGATTATAACTATACATCAAAAAAATTATATATCATGATCAAGTAGGCTTCATCCCAGGGATGCAAGACTGGTTTAACATATGAAAATCTTTAAATGTAATTCACCATATCAATAGAAAAAATAACAAATCATATGATCCTCTCAATAGATGCTGAAAAAGCATTTGATAAAATTCAGCATCTTTTTCTAATAACACTTAAGAAAATAGGTATATGTGGCACGTTTCTTAAACTGATTGAAGCCATCTGTGACAAACTTACAGCAAATATCACACTGAATGGAGTAAAATTAAAAGTGTTCCCACTTAGAACTGGGACCAGACAAGGATGTCTGCTATCACCACTACTATTCCATATAGTTCCGAAAGTTCCAGCCAATGCAATCAGGTAAGACAAGGATATAAAAGGCATACAAATAAGGGAAGAGTTGGTCAAACTCTTGCTCTTTGCCAGTGATATGATTTTATACTTAAAGAACCCCAAAGATTCAACCACAGAACTCCTGGAAGTAATCAGGAAGTACAGTAACATCTGAGGGTGCAAAATCTATGTCAACAAATCATAGCCTTTGCCTATGCCATCAACAGCTAAGATGGTGAAACTAATCAAAGACACAACTAATTCCCTTTATAGCAGCTTCCACAAAGATGAAATACATAGGAATATGCCTAAAAAAAGAGGTGAAGGACCTCTTCAAAGATTACAAATCACTGAGAAAAGAAATAGCAGAAAACATTAACAAGTGGAAACAATGATAAGAATCAACATTGTTAAAAGGTCCACACTTCCTGAAGTGATCTACAGATTCAATTCAAGCCCCATTAAAATTATATCATACTTTGAAGATTTGGAAAAAATAGTTCTTTATTTTGTATGGAACCAAAAATATTCCTATATAACCAAGGCAATTCTTAGTAATAAAAACAAATCTGGGGCATCACTCAACCAAACTTTAGGCTATATTACAAGTCCATAATGATCAAAACAGCATGGTATTGACACAAAAATAGAGACATAGATGTTTGGAACTGAATAGAAAATTAAGAAACTAACATCTTATAGCCATCTTATCTTTGATAAACCAAACAAGGATAACTGGGGGAAAGAATCCCTATTAATTAAATGGTGCTGGGAGAACTGGATAACCACATATAAAAGACTGAAACTGGACCCATGCCTTTCACCATTTACAAAAATTGATTCAAGGTTGGGTGAGCTAGCTCACAGCAGTAATCCTAGCACTCTGGGAGGCCAAGGTGGGTGGATCACTTGAGTTCACGAGTTTGAGACCAGCCTGAGCAAGAGTGAGACCCTGTCTCTACTAAAAATGAAAAACTCAGGCAAGAGGATGGCTTGAGCCCACGAGTTTGAGGTTTTTGTGAGCTATGATGCATAGCACTCTATCAAGGGTGACAAAGTAAGACTCTGTCTCAAAAACAAAAATTGATTTAAAATGGATAAAACCTTTAAATCTAAAACATGAAATGATAAAAATCCCAGAAGAAAGTGTGGGAAAAACTCTTGAAGATGTCAGACTGGGGAAAGATTATATGAAGAAGACTTCCATGGTTAGTGCAACAACAACAAAAATAAACTAATGGGACATTCTTAAAGTTAAAAACTTCTGCACAGCCAAGGACACAACAATCAAAGCAAACAGACAACCTTTAGAATGGCTTATTATGAATTGGACGAAGGCTTGATAAGTAGGATCTATAGAAAACTCAAATTAATAAAAAAAAAGTTAACAATTCCATCTATCACTGGGCAAGAGACATGAACAGAACATTCTCTGAGGAAGACAGATGAATGGCTAACAAACATATGGAAAAATGTTCATTATCCCTAATCATCAGAGAAATGCAAATCAAAACCACCCTGAGATATCACCTAACCCCAGTAAGAATAGCCCACATCACTAAGTTCCAAAGCTGCAGATGCTGGTGCAGAATATGGAGAAAGAAAAATAGTTCTATGACATTGGTGAAACTACAAACTAACGTTGCCTCTTTGGAAGTGTATATAAAACCAGCACATCATACCCCATGATTGCATTAATGTACACAGCTATGATTTAATAATAATAATAAATAAGTGTAGAGAATTCTCAAATAACTCAAATTAGATCTTCCATTTTAACCCACTATCACATTACTGGGGATCTATCAGAAGAAAAAAAAATCATTTTATCATAAGGACATTTGAACTAGCCTGTTTATTGCAGCTTAATTTACAATCACCAAAAAGTGGAAACAACCTAAATGCCCACATATCCAGGGATGAATTAACCAACTGTGGTATATGTATATCATGGATTACCATTCAGCCATTAAAAAAGATGAAGACTTTACATATTTTGTATTAACCTGGATAGAGCTGGAGTGCATTCATCTTAGTAAAGTATCACAAGAATGGAGAAGCAAGAATCCAATGTATTCAATTGTAATATGAAGGAAGTAGATGATCTAATATATACCCGCATAAGAGAAAAACTCAATTAAAGGTGGGAGGTGGGAAAATGAGGGAGTGGGAAGAGGGGAGGTAGGTGGGCGACAGGTGTGCTGCAACTTAATGGGCACAATGTTAAGGTGTATGGCACATATCTTTGGAGAGGGGTACAACTATACAAGGGGGTTTACTTAACAAATGCAAACAGTGTAACCAAATATGTTGTACCCTTAATTAACCTGAAGCAATAAAAAATGAAAAAAACTCATTTACAAAAATAATGGTGTTACCAGTTTGAAACAAAATTTTTCTTTTCTTGTTCAGAGGTGTTGACCTTCTCCTGCAATTAAAACATTAGTGAGATTTTAGGTTATTCTGTAGAATAGATACTCTTTCTATTTAATGTAGAGATCCCTTTTAAAAAATCCATGAAAGTTGATTATTCAGCCTCTGCTTGAATAATTCTTTTGAGCAGCTTATTTTTTTGTATTGAATTGAACGTACATTTTAATTTTATCAAATTTATCAATTGATAGGTATACTTTTTAACACTTTGATCTATGTTTTATCTCAAATGTGTTTAATGTTTGAGAGTAATTATTCTATCCTCATGCCTGACCTTTATGTCTTCTCTTTTTGATGTAAAGTTTTTGTAACCTCTACCACTGTTCATGTTCCATGGCTTCAAGTTCTTTTGACTTTTAAGATGTACTCTTGTAGAAAAATTAATTAAAGCCTCTGTTGTTAAAGAAGTAGCCATGACTTCTGTGTTAAAATTTTTTTTGGCTAGTAATTATTTCCTTACATTTCCCTTAAAATAGTTTTGAAAGTGCATCAGTATGAAGAATTAACCAATTTTACTCTAGATAATAAAAGAGACTAGTTAAAATTGAAAGAGACCTAAAACAAAACATAAATTTCATGTACAAAAATGTAGTTTTCTATTTTTATCTTAATTTTTGATGATAAATCTTGATTTGTCACTCAGGCTAGAGAGCAGTGGTGCCGTCATAGTTCACTGCAACCTCAAACTCCTGGGTTCAAGCGATCCTCCTGCATCAGTCTCCCAAATAGCTAGGACTACAGTCACATGCCATCATTTCCAGATAATTCTTTAATTTAGTATTATCATTTTGTGAAAAACTTATGTATTTTATATATTATTGTACAAGTAACTAACAACACCTTAAGCACTTTCTCTGCATGTTCTTTCATTATTTTCTTCTTTTAATGTGAGGCTGCACATTCCCTGCATGTCCTTTTATTATATTTTATTTTTTTGATGTGAGGCTGAGACAGATATATTTGCTGCATTTGCTGCATGCTTTCATAGCTTTCTGATCTCTGCCATGGGGCCAAAGGTAGCAGCAACCCTTTTTTGGTAAGCTTTTCACTGCTTGTCTCATCACTCTTCCTTTTGGTTAGGTATAAATCTTTCCTCTTGTCACTGTGCCTTGCCCTTTATTGCCATTGTGTACACAAAGATTCATTGCCATTGAATAATTTTTGGGAAGACCGGATGCATTTTGGGTGCACCTTCTTATGTTTTCGTCACAGAGGTGTTGTACCAATCTTTCAAAAAATATTTTCTTCCCTATTGTTTCTCTAGATGGAGTTGCAGCTGGTGCCTATTTGTTTCCTGAAAAATTGCATACAAATTATATGAACTATATGCTGCAACGTCAATGATGTTGAAGAAAATTGTCAGGCCCGATTCCAGCAACAATTCTCACACATTTATCAAGCATCGATATCTGCTTAAGTAGCATTATAAAAGTATATTAGATCAAGCTTGTTATTGGTCACCTTCATATCTTCATGCTATGTGGAAATTACTGTAACTACTTTCCCCAACTTTAGAACATAACTTACTAATGTCACATGGGAAGAGGAGGCAAATCTTAGTATACCAGATGGTGAATTTTTCATCAATGTTGGCTTGAGATCTAGAGCCAAATTTCTTTTATCACTGCAAACTGTACAAATGTACAACTGTACAAACTATATTCTTTTGAAGCAAGTCAAAAGGCAGGGAAATGGAGGTAGACTTTCTTTCCATAGTAATGTTTTGGACTAATCCAAATGATGGTTCTGAACCAGTATTTTTATAGTCTTGGAGCCACTACTGTAATTTCTCAGAAGATTCTCTGATTTGCCTGCATATGGCTCCACCACAAAACAATAGTTTGTAGAAGAATCACACAAAAGATTTTCTACAATTTCATATATTTCAGGTTTAGTTGACATGTGATGTTTGAATGGACAATGCTCATGGGATGACACTGATTCCTCATTGGCAGTAACAGACTTGTGAGGATTTAACAAAGTGAGAGTTATTCATAAGCATATTCCAAAGCTCTCACAGTGGAGCTAACTTAGGCTGTCTGTGAGCGTCACATTTTGCAAAAGCATGATAAAAGCACAATTTTAGTAGGAGTTGCATTCTGTGTTCAGAAAATGTAGCATGGTAAATTGGAAAATTCTGCTCATTGAAAAGATCTCAAATATTATTTTTATTTTGTTGGTACTCACCACAATTTAGAAAATTCTAATTAGTCCTAATATTTCTTCTTTTATGAAATCACCAGAATTTTGGATGAATAGTTCTTTACATAACTCTTTGACTAGATGTAGTTTCTGGTTTATAAGCTTGGTAATTATATGCACAGTTTCATTATCAATAAATAGTTGGAAAACATCCAATGGAGTTTTGGTTTCTCTTCCTAATTGTACTCCTGGTTGAGTCCTTAGCCAATTGTACTCTCCCCTGATCCTTTATCAGCTGTGAGTTCCATGTCATTTCTGATGGCGCTATCATCTGAGCCATAGGCTGTTCTATTTTTATAATGGGAGTGGCTTTCTTCTCTTGGGTTCCGTGTTTTGCATTTCTTCATCTCCATTGTTGTCATCTTCTTCATCTTCTTCTTCATTCTCTTCTTCAGAATGAAGAATTTCACATTTCACCTCTACTAATTCTTCTTGTTCACTATCTGAAGTAGTAAAAATGCACTTATCATTTCCTTCAAAATCTAACACTATCAGTTCTTTCTTTGTCTTAACTGCTGACAAATTGTTTCTTTGTCATATTTGTATCTATATCATGAGGGAAAAAAGTAAGTCATTGATTGATATAAATGGATCCTATATTCTATATTTCCAGCCATACCTGCCATGATCTTCACCAAACACAAACGTACTACTTACTAACTTTATTACAAAAAACATTTAGGAAAAAGTAGGACGCCAGCTTTTCCTGAAAAGGAGACCAGAACTAACTGCCGCTGATAAGAAAAAGTATTGAAAACTGCTGATTCAGGAATGCTGACCTTCAAAAGTGTGACAGATGAGTGATTAAGGGTCCAAAGCAAAAGTAATAAATGGTGAAACTAAAACTCCTTGCATAAACAAATGTACAAAAACCTACAGTGGGATCAGTCCCTGAGCCTGTCCCTGGTATGCGACTATTAAGTTTTCTGAGCCTCAGTTTCCTTATCTGTAAATTGGAGAAGGTAATATTTTGATATTAGCATACATCTCATAGTATCATTTTGAGGAGTAAAGATAATGTATGTTACAACCTAAGAATGCCTAGTGAATCTGATTTATTATTTTCACTTTAAGCACAACCACCTTAATTCAGAGTCCTTTTCCTTTTGAGGTAAACTGCTATTGCATTATATCACATGATGAATTCCCTGATTTCTGCAGAATAGGTCTATATTATTTTATTTGAGATACAATTTTAAAGTTTATATAAAGTCCACTGAATTCTGCTAAAATGTCCTCACGTGTCATGTGATTAACTAAGTGGAAAAATTGCAAAGTGGAAACATTTTATTCCCTTACTCCAGTAGAGCATTTAGTGTGAGACCAGCAGATTAATAAGAGGCCTCAAACAAACAAACAAACAAAAAAATCCAAAGACAGATGTATAGTTTGGAATGCAAAAATAAAATTAAACAGAGTGTTCACGTAATATCAACACAGGCAAAATTAGTTTGGGGAGAATTTATGGATCAGAAGATCCCAGGACAGGAAAATAAAAAGCTGTGGTGTAGCCTCTGGACATCTCTGTGAGGATTATTTGGTTATGCAACAACATCAAGTAATTCCTCTCTGTAGAGTCATATGCAGCATGGATCACAATGTACAGCTAGAGACACAGAGTTCTCATTTCTGTTTTTCTTTCACTCATAGCCAACCACTTTTAACCTCACTCAAGCCATTAGCTCAAAATGAAAACCTCATCTCTATAATCGTTTCATATGCTTCTCCTGCTAATTTGTAACTGTTTATTTCTTGGAAGACATTTATGATTTTCCCTATTCTCATTGTATATTTAATACTACTAAATTTAAATGACTCTATTTTGAATTTCTAATCAAATGTACATTTTAAAAGGGTGATTTTAAGGACATAAGAAAGTGTTCCCACAGTTTTCAGTTTCCTTGCATCACACTTCCTATTAAAATGGCACCTGGGAAATATTGACAGTTTTATTGTGGTCTATTTCCTTTTGTCTTGTGGCTTATTTCTGTCTATTCTTGTCAGAGTTATGAAAGATTTATTCATATGCCTAAGAATTGTGAAGTGTTTTATACACTTTTTAGAAAGAATGATTGAATGTTATATAAAGGACTTAACTTTGTAAATTTATAGTTGGCCTGTGGCAACAGAATTAAGTTTCTGCTAGGACTCCCTGGTTCTGAGTATCATGGAAAGACACCAACCAGGACATGCTGATGTAATCACTATTTCCTACACCCAGAAATGTCGGATTGGCTCTTTAATTGTGGTGTTTGTCTACTAAGGTGAATAGAAGGTGCCTTTAAGCTAGTCTAAGATCAGGAATGCAGAAGCAAGTAAAATGTGATATCTATGCATTTATTATTCATCTCTGTAGTTCCTCTTTCTCTGTTCGTACTGATAATCTGTGCCCCATTCCTACAGCATCCCTTATGACTGCCTTTGTCTCTTCCTTTTAAAATCACCCATTTAAAATGTATAACACTTCAATATTGAATAGTGTCAAAATTTGAGATTATGGAGTTAGACAGACCTGAGTTGTAATTGAGGGCTGCCATTGTTTGCTCTGTGATCATGGTTAAATTAGTTCATGTCTCAGTGTCCAGAAAAGGGGGATGGTCATAAAGTGCTGCCATAAGTTGTGATGAGGATTAAGTAAGGAAATGGATATAAAAACTTAACCCTCAACGATGAAACGGAAAGACAGTGCTAAGATCTTGATTTTTTGAGCTGGTTGCTGGACCTGCATGTCCCAGGGTTTTTTTGGCATCACAGCTCACAGCAACCTCTGACTCCTGGGCTTAGGTGATTTTCTTGCCTCAGCCTCCCAAGTAGTTGGGACTACAGGTGTCCACCACAATGCCCAGCTATTTTTTTGTTGCAGTTTGGCTGGGGCCAGGTTCAAACTTGCCACCCTCAGTATATGGGGCCAGCACCCTACCCACTGTGTCACAGGCACCACCCCCAGATCTTTTTTTGAAACTAATTCATTCTGGGGTTTTATTTTTGTACTGGATGTATTATTTCTCCCCTTTTTTCCAATGCTAAGGTTTCTAACCTCAATCTTTGGAAAGTTTGTTTATCCTTTTGCTTTTGGTTAGGGGCTCATGGAGGCTTTGTTTAATTGACAAATCTTTCAGGAAATTTCTGGTCAGAGGGAAAATAGGAAGAGGAGGGTTGGTAAAGTGAGTGAAATTTTCTCTTTAAATTTTGAGTCTGAAATCCCAGAGGTGGATTGTGCTATCAATTGTTAAATCCTAAAGATCAGAACAGAGTTGTTGCTTCATGTATGGGCAATCACTTGCCTCAGTTCTAGGGCAAGACAATTAATGAAGGAAAAGCAAACATCATAAATTCAGGTGCCACTCCATCACTTCTCCATGATGACATTTATTTATCCATCTGTCGTAATGTTACAACAGTCTTCTTGTTTAATTTTAATCTAGCTGTTTAAAACACTTGCCTTTGTTCTAACTGAGTAAGCATTGCCTGTCGAGATTTAAAATCTCTCTCTATCCTCTTATCTCCATAGAGAGATTGTTGTTAAACGTCATAAGTACTTATCATGTATAGAAATGTTCCTGGCTTTCTTTGATGAAAAAGAATTGTTTAAGTCAAGGTCTAGTGAACAGATAAAAATGACACTAGTTATTTTAATTGAGGATTATAAAAAATTGTTAAGTAGATACTGTATTGCAAGAAGCAGCTCCCACTCCCAAGCTTGGAGAATCAAAGGAACATTCTGGACAGGGTGCCCTATGGAGCTGGGGCTCAGACCTCTGGCTGTTAGATGTTGGCATCGCTGGACATACTGCTTTGGAAAATGTGCAAAAATCTAAAAGTGGAACCAACTGCTGCTACTAGAATTAACTGTTACTGACAGAGTAAATAGTCACTGCTGGGGTTAAGCTGGCAGAAACATCATGCAAGTAGAAGGAACAGTTTCTCTTCTTAAAAATTTTATATTAAATTGACAAATAATGTATATATTTATGGTGTAATGTTCTGATAGAGCTCCAACCTTGAATCCTCCCTCTGGCACACATATTAGCAAAGCTTAACTGAGAATTAGCCAGCAAAGCTGAAAATGTGGTTTGCAGATACCCAGCCCCAGCAGCACAAAGCAGACGGAAACAGCAGATTGAAATGGAAAGACGTTAACTAAATGAACAGAATTTAGGGGGTAAAATGTGACATTACAGTGCATTGTATAGTGATCAAATTGGGGTAATTACCACATAGCAATTCAAAATTTATTAAAAAAATTGAAAGAAGAATTTAAAGGAAATCAGGTTATTCTTATTTTGAGTGTACTCCAGGTCCCACAGAAAGGCTACCCTTTACTATTCCAAGAACAATTGTAGCTTGGGGGGTTAAAAAATGTGAGTAGCTGATACTTGCCCAACTCTCAGATTTCCAAATCTGCCAAATTCAAATATAAATTGAGGGCAAAGATAAAAATAAGGGAAAATGGGAAAGATAGCTTTAATGAAGAATATTTCAAAGAGGAGTAATATTATTCAGTGAATTTTTATTTATTTATTTATTTATTTTATTACCCTCCCTCCACCCATACTCCCCTCTCCCCTTCCCTCCCTTTCTCCTTTCTCCATATTTTTAGGTTATAATTGGATTATAGCTTTCATATGAAAGCTATAAATAAGTTTCATAGTAGGGCTGAGCACATTGGATACTTTTTTCTTCCATTTTGAGATACTTTGCTAAGAAGAATATGTTCCAGCTCCATCCATGTAAACATGAAAGAGGTAAAGTCTCCATCTTTCTTTAAGGCTGCATAATATTCCATGGTGTACATATACCACAATTTATTAATCCATTCGTGGATCAGTGGGCACTTGGGCTTCTTCCATGACTTAGCAATTGTGAATTGGGCTGCAATAAACATTTTGGTACAAATATCTTTGTTATAATGTGATTTTTGATCTTCTGGGTATATTCCTAGTAGAGGAATTATAGGATTGAATGGCAGATCTATTTTTAGATCTCTAAGAGTTCTCTAAAACTCTTTCCAAAAGGAATGTATTAATTTCCGTTCCCTCCAGCAGTGTAGAAGTGTTCCCTTTTCTCCACATCCATGCCAACATCTCTGGTCTTGGGATTTTGTGATATGGGCTAATCTTACTGGAGTTAGATGGTACCTCAAGGTAGTTTTTATTTGCATTTCTCTGATGATTAAAGATGATGAGCATTTTTTCATATGTCTGTAGGACATGTGCCTGTCTTCTTCAAAGAAGTTTCTTTTTAAGTCCCTTGCCCAGCCTGAGATGGGATCACTGTTCTTTCCTTGCTTATACAATTAAGTTCTCTGTGGATTCCAGTTATTAAACCTTTGTCGGAGACATA
>CAUYPK010064289.1:0-19434 GCA_963574355.1 Loris lydekkerianus | reverse complement strand
ACTGAGGGATTCTACTGTGTTTCTCAGATCTTTGAGGGCTGCAACTTCTTGTCTCAATGTGTCAAAATCTTTGGTCATTTGGTCTTTGAATTTGTTGAATTCTTGAGACATCTTTTGGGTTACTGCTTGGAATTCTAATTCAATCTTATTTGCTATCCAGATTCTGTATTTGATTTCTGACATCTCACCTATTAGTGGATAGGATCTTGTGCTGTGTCTGCCCCATTGTTCATTGGGGGAGTTGATCTACTCTGATTATTTATATTGCCAGAGTTTTTCTGTTGATTTCAGCTCATAATTGTTTTTCACCATTGCCTCTGGCTGCCCTCAGAGTTGGGGAGGTGCCTCTCCAAGATTAGACCCCAGCGGAATCACTCTATTGTTGCTGGATCTTTGTAGAAAGTGACCCTGTGTAGCTCCGCTGGGGCTGCCCCACAAAGCAGTTCTGGTTGTGTGAGCAGCTCTGGAGTATGACACACCCGGATCCAGCAACAGGGTGGGGGTGGTGCGCATGGATCTGTGAGTGCCTGGCACACAGTGACTTTGGCACAGAGAGCCCAAGGCTCCAGCAGTCCCTGGCCAGGAGAAGGGCTCCACGCAGACTCAGGGAGAACTCTGGAGGGCACGCGGCTACCAGAGTCCCTGGAAAGATGTGCTGGCAGTGTGGAGGCAGGGAGGGTACAGGAGGGAGGATGCGTGTTTTTGTGGCTGCCAGAGTTCCTGGTCAGGGCATGGGGAGGCCTGACGAGTGGGGTAGTGGGTCCCTGCGCAGCTCTTACTAGGGTCCTGGAGGGCGCAGCTCTTCCAGAGGTCCAGGAGGGTGCCCATCATGGGTTCCAGCACAGCTCTTCTCTTAATGTTAACTTTAATTGAAAAATTATGGTTTTATTACATTTATAGTACACAATGTGGTGTTTTGATATGTGTAGAAAATGTGGAATAATTAAATGAGTTAACATATCCATCATCTTAGTTACTTAATATTTTTGTGGTGATATGTTCGGAATTTACTCTCCGAGTTATTTTGAAATACATAATACATTTTTATTTACAATAGTTACCCTGCTGTGCAGTACATATCAAAACTTACTTATCCCATCTGGCTGAAACTTTGTATTCTTTGTCCAGCAACTCTTCATTCTTTTGCTGTCTCTTATTCCCAAATTTAATCTTTAATCATCCTAGTTTTTCACTGTGGGTCAATTATAGATCTGTCCATATTATCTTCCCTTGAGAATTCAGAATGCTGGAGCAATTGCTACCTCGAGTATTGCCAGTTTTGTGTCAGGAAAAAATGTTGACCACATGCTTGCTCTTAAGGTTTTTGTAAAACGTCACATTCAAACCATTTCATTGGCCAAAGGAAACGAATGCCTAATAGCCAGCCATTGATGGAGGATAGAAGAAAATCCTTGTCCTGAGAGCAGCAGAAGATATTTTTAAACAATAAGATAGTTCACTTCACGCATTAGGTAAAATGTAAGTTTAATGTTTTTATGTTTTAATTTTTTAAATTAAAGAAAAATTTGGGCAGGACAGGGTCTCAATCTATTGCCCAGGCTAGTGTGCAGTGGCATCATCAGTTCACAGTGACCTCAAACTCCTGGGCTCAAATGAACTTCCTACATCAGCCTCTTGAGTAACTGAACTACACCTTCCATATCCAGGTAATTATTCATAAGTTCAATTTTTTTATGTTTTTTGTAACATTTCATTGTGATTTTAAGATTGTAATTTTAATTTTCATTTATCTTTCTGATGATACTAAAGTTTTTTGATGACTTTTTTCCATTTCTAGGGTATAACAGTTTCCTCCAGTTGTAATTTTTTCCCTTATTTATTTTGGTCTCTTTTAGACTGGGGCGTTTCATCAAATATTTTGGTGTTTCTTGGGTATGGTTTACTTTTGAACAAAGCCTTAAAAGGCCGATTTAAATATCTATTTCTTGGTTTTGTTGATCAACCTATTTTATTTTTGGAATTTTTATTATTATTATTTTTATTTCTTAAGGTTTTTTTTTATGTGTGTATGTGTAGAGATGAGGTCCCAATATTGCCCAGGCTGGTCTCCAGCTCTTGGCCCCAAGAGATCCTCTTGCCTGGGCCTCCCAAAGTGCTACTATTACAAGTGTGAGCCACCATGCCCAGCTCATTTTGGGAATCTTTAGTGTTGGGAAGTAGCACTTTACTGGAAAACCTCAAACTTGAGAATAGAGATATTTTTCTCTGGGATAGTTCAGTTATTCCAGGGAAATACTCTTTGATTTGTTATGTGTGTGTATTGTGTCTGATTTCCAGGGTTTTGTACATGAAGAGAGAGAGGCGGGAGGTAGGTGTGTCTCATAACTCAGTTATATGGACTTGTATTTAATTCATTTTTTTTTTTTGTCTTGCCTTGGGTCTTACCCTTACCATCCACCATAGCTGAAGGCTCTGAGTGTTAAATTTCTCATGTGAAATTTGTGATATCTCTTGGTGCTGGTATCAAGTGCAGTGGTGGGAGAGAGGTACACGTGGGCATTCCGTACCCCATAATGACAGGTTTTGAATCTTGAGTCTCTTTAATGGCTCCATAAAAATAGCTCTTTTCTTATTTCTATTTCCCTTTTTAAGCTATGATTTTCTATTCCTTGTTAACTTATCTTTTTTTTAGCACTCTCCTCTCAAACATGTTGAAAATCTCTTTCAATGATGCCTTTTATTTTCTTTGTGTTTGTCTATTCCTTCTTTACTATTTTAGAGAAGTCTTGAGGAAAGAGGAGCTAAAAAATTTAGGATGAAGTCACCTTAAATCTGTTGGTAAAATTTCAGAGTAGTGGAATATGGGCCTTCAATGGATCGTAGCTGGGACTTTGTGGGAGAAACTACAAGGATGAGTGGTTGAGTTTGATTATTTTAGAAGATGGAGATGTGAAGACAGCGGTCACAATTCTAAAAGCAGGACAGTCAAGGACTTGTTGTACAAGGTATGACAAATAGACCAGACGAGCTGGTTTATAGGGTGTGCTAAATTGGAAACACACCTTAGAGAGCTTTTAAGGTTAGGTTATGGAGTTTTGATGTTTTATAGTATAAGCAAATCCTGTTAGAGTAGTGACTGATTTAAAAAATTTGTCCTTGATACAAAATCATTATATTTTACTGTTAAACTTAAAAATACTAGAATTAATTTTTTTTAGATGCCTTTGTATTTATTACTTTTGGAAATGCCAAATCATGCCATCATGCAATGGATAGGTCATCCAACTGATAGTCAATTTGTTATATAAATTGTACTTCGTTATTAACTTACTTTTTGTCCTTGGTAATTATACTTCATTATTAACTTACTTTTTGTCCTTATCAAAGGGTGAACTTGTGTCTCTATAATTTCATGAATCTTGGAAGTTGTGGTGTCTGTGGTAAGAAGAAGGTAGAAGAAAACAAATGCATGAAAGATAAAACCCGACAGGTGGAAATCTAAAATCTGCAAAATGGAGGAATTTCCCAAAGACCAGGAGTTTAATGTGTGTTCCAAGTTCATAGGCATTATGAATTTTGCAAATACACTGAGGCTTTGGAGGCAGTGATTGGATTTGAATCATGCTTATCCCATTATCTAACAGGGCATGTTACTTATCATCTTTGTGTCTTAGTTTGTTAACTATAAAACAGGTAAAATAGCACCTTAAACAGCTATTCAGAGGTATAGTGAGATTCAAGTACCAGGAATTTAATAAACCCTTAATAGTTTTCATTATAGCTTTTGAAAATTGAATAGTGAATTTTGCAAAGGGAATTTGAAGCACAAAAAATGTGGACTTAAGAGTCAAGTAGGCTGTACTTTGAATTCCACTGCTGCTCCTTCCTACTGATATGGCCTGGACCAGTGACTGAGCCTCTCTGAGCTTATTTCTTCTTGAAAATTAGTCTAGCTGAATCAAGTACTTTATTCTAAATAAGATAAAATGTGTAAAGTCCCTGACACAGAATGGGTACTCAAAAAACTGTAGCAATATTAATTTTTAATTTTCTTGATTTCTTGAATACAAAATATTATAAAATAATAACTTCAATTCTAGTTCAAATGTTAGTCCTTTTTATTTTAAAAAGCTTTCTAACGATACATACACACTAAAAAGCTGATGTAATCAAATTGCTTTATTGTCTGATGCCTTTTCTTTTTTTATTACAATCTAGTCCCAGTAGCTTTGTGACTTAAATGTAAATGTCATCTCATCAGTGTTGCCTCATTTAGTGGAGCTGAAGTTCTCCTTCCCTAGACTAAGTGTCCTTTTCTGCTCTGATTTGCTAGTTCTTCACCAGTGACAGTGGAATTCTCATTACCCTCAGTCCCGCCAGCAGTGGAAGTGTGTGTGTAAATTGTTGGAGGTCAATGTGTGGATCATTTTATACAATTTCACATCTGGTATTTCTTTCTTTCTCTTTCTTTCTTTCTTTCTTTCTTTCTTTCTTTCTTTCTTTCTTTCTTTCTTTCTTTCTTTCTTTCTTTCTTTCTTTTTTTTTTTTTTGTATTCTGCATCTGTGTAGAGAGAAGGGGTTACATGCATAGCATCTTTTCCTCAGTGAAATAGGGAGGCTTGGAGAGTGAAAGATCAAAGTCTTTGGGTAATACCCTAAATCCTCTCTTGATAGATAAGGAATTTTTGTTTTTATGAATAGGTGCTTGTAAAGAATGAAGGTAATCATCTGTACTTGTTAATATAACCCTTGGACTTTAACTACAACAGGAAAAGATTTTGCACAATTCTCCATGCCACAAATCAATGCATTAGTAACTTTTTCTCCACCTCTGATTTATCTCTCTCCAAACAGTGCTGAGACTTACAGGAAAGTTGCTGAGAGTGGTGTTTATGATGCTGTAATAAAAAGATCCCAGATTACAATAGTACTAGGTCTGAAATCACTGCTATTCCATCAGGTGTTAAACTGGAGTGTTGTTTTGACCTTCTGAGGAAGATGAAGTTGATGGCTAAAACAAGAACTCATTCCTAAAAGAAGGGTAGCATGGCCTTTCAGTGAAGCTTCAGTAGTTTGAATAAGAACTCTAGCCACTGCTTGTTATATATCATTTTGAGTTTCTTGCCCATCTGGCCTTGCTAACCGATAGAGACTTAGTTTTCTCCAAATTCTGTTATGGCATCAAATATTCTCTCTTTCTCCATGCCAAGTAATTAGTAATTTTGTGTGTGTGTGTGTGTGTGTGTGTGCATAAGATGTTAATTACTTGAACTTGTATAGTTCTTTCCTATTAAATATTTTCCCATTTAAAACTGATTTAAAGCACCCTGGAGTCTGTCATTTTAGAACAAGCAGTAATTTACTAATGACTCTTGCCTTTGCTGATTAGCAGAGTTGCTTTCGCTTTCTCTTTGTGTTATTTTGCATTTTCATTTTTAACATTATTTCATTGCTTTTCTGAAAGAATTTCTTTCCCTGACAAAAATCAATTTAGGTTTTCTTGTTTAGTTTGCCGTCTCTTCTTTTTGACTCTGGTAGGGACATTTCCCTCCACCCCAAAGATCCACAGGCAGCCTTTTGTGAAACCACAGTAGGAATGTGAGCTGTTTGTTTTCATGAAAACCTTTAGAAGCAGTTTAGGATTTTGTGATTTGTGGTAGTATAGATTTCTTTGAAATCCACAGACACTGTCAACATCTAATATTCTAGATTGCTTTTGAAAATAACCTTATAATTTAGTATTGCATCCTGAGGTGCTATTTCTTCTTCTTCTTTTTTTTTTTAATTTCAAATTACTATGAGGGTAAAAATGTTTAGGTTACATTGTTTTTAATTCTAAGGCAGAGTACAAGTTGTAGTTGAGCCCTTCATCCAGGGGGTGCGCTGAACACCTTCACATTTTGCACATCAGGTGACATCCTGCCAATCACCCTCCCTCCTCCTGCCAATCACTCCCCCTCTTTTCCCTCCCCTCTGCAACCCCTCCCCTCTCTCTCTTGCTCAACTATATTTGTGTTTTATCTTTCAGGAGATGTGTAGTTGTTTATATTTTGGTTTCATAGTAGTATTGATTGTTAGTAGTACATTGGATATATTTTTTTCTATTTTTGAAATACTTTTACTAAGAAGTATGTGCTTCAGCTCCATCAAGGTAAACACAAAAGATGTAAAGTCTCCATCTTTTCTTATGGCTGAATAGTATTCTGAGGTATACCTATGCCACAGTTAGTTAATCCATTCATGGGATGATGAACACTTGGGTTGTTTCCACAGCTTGGCAATTGTGAATTGAGCTGCAATAAACATTCTGGTGAAAATATCCTCATAATAAAATGATTTTTGTTCTTCTGGGTAGACACCTAGTAATGGGATTACAGGGTCAAATGGAAGATCAACTTTTAATTCTTTAAGAATTCTCTTTACCTCTTTCCATAGAGGGCGTATTAGTTTTCACTCTCACCAGCAGTACAAAAGTGTTCCCTTCTCTCCACATTATGCCACCACCTGCAAATTTGGGACTTTGTGATGTGGTCTAATCTGGAGTTAGGTAATATCTCAAGGTGGTTTTGATTTGCATTTCTCTAATGATTAAGGATTATGATCATTTTTAAAATATGTTTCTTGGCCATTTGTCATCTTCAGAGAAGTTTCCATTCAAGTCTCTTGCCCATATAGAAATGGGATTGTTTATTCTTTTCTTGCTGAGTTCTCTGTAGATTCTAGTTATCAAACCTTCATCAGATTTGTCACATGCATATAACTTATAACTTCTCCTATTTTGAAGGTTGTCTATTTGTTTTAGTTATGGCACCCTTAGCTGTGTAGAAGCTTTTTAGCTTGATCATATCCCATATATTTATTTTTAGTGTTGTTCAGTCCCATTTTTGTCAAGTGTTTGCCCCACATTCTCTTCTAGAATTTTATTGTTTCATGGCTTAAATTTTAATCTTTTATCCAGTGAGAATCAATTTTTTTGTCCATGGTGAAAGGCGGGAGTCCAGTATTAGTCTTCAACATGTGACTAACCAGTTTTCCCAGCACCATTTACTATTATAGGGATTCTTTCCTCTGGTAAATGCTTTTGTTTGGTTTATCAATGATCAGATGGTGACATATGACTGGGTTCATTTCTAGATTCTTTATTCTAATCCATAGGTCAATATCTCTATTTTTGTTCCAGAATCATGCTGTTTTAATCACTGTAGACTTGTAGTATATCCTAAAGTCTAGTAATGTGATACCTCCAGATTTGTTTTCATTTCTAAGAATTGTATTTGCTATTGAGTTTTTTTCTGGTTTCATATGAAGCAAAGTACTAATTTTCAAGTTCTTTGAAGTATGACACTGGTACTTTGAGGGGAATTGCATTAAATCTGTAGAATGCTTTGGGTAGTATGGACATTTCAACAATGTTTATTCTGCCCAGCCACAATGATGTTATTTTCTTCTATTTGTTAATATCTGCTGCTACTTCTTTTCTCAGAGTTTCATAGTTTTATTTTTGAGATCTTTTATGTCCTTGGTTAAATAAATTTCCAGGTATTTCATGAAATTTCCAGGTATTTTGTTGGAACTACTATAAAAGTTATTGCACGATTTGATTCTCAGCTTGACTGTTGTTGGCGTATATGAAAGCTACCTATTTGTGGATGTTGATTTTGTATTCTGAGAAGCCACTGTATTTCTTGGTCATTTCTAAGAGCTTTGTAGTTGCGTTTCTGAGGTTTTTCAAGTATAAGGTCATGTTATCTGCAAAGAGCAAGAGTTTGAACTCCTCTATCCCCAGTTGAAAACCTTTGATCTCCTTCTCTTAATTGCAATGACTAGGACTTCCAGCACTACGTTGAATAGCGGTGGTAACAGTGGGCATCCTACTCTAGTTCCAGTTCGGAGTGGAACTTTCAGTTTTACTCCATTCAACATGATATTGGCTGTGGGTTTGTTGTAAATGGCTTCTATCATTTTAAGAAATGTCCCACCTATGCTTATTTTCTTCAGTGTTCTTGTCAAAAAGGATGTTGGATTTTGTCAAAAGCCTTTTCTGCATCAATTGAGAGAATCACATGGTCTTAGTTTTTGACTTTATTTATATGGTGTATTATATTAATGGATTTATGTATATTGAACCAAGCTTGCATCTGTGGCATAAAGCCCACTTGATAATGAGGTATTACTTTTTAAAATGTATTGCTGGATTCTGTTTGCTAGAATCTTATCGAATATTTTTGCATTGCTATTCATGAATGATATTGACCTATAGTTCTCCTTTTCAGTTGGGTCCTTTTCTGGTTTTGGAGTCAGGGTGATATCTACTTCATAGAATGTGTTTTGGGGGGGGATTCCTTCCTTCTCTACATTTTGGAATAGGTTAGGCAATATAAGTACTAGTTCCTCTTGTAAAGTTTGGTGGAATTCTGGTTTGAAACTATCTGATCCAGGACTTTTCTTTTTTGGAAGATTTTGTTTTATTGATACAATTTCAGTGCTTGATATAGGTCTGTTCAAAATTTCTAAAATTTTTGGTTGAGTTTAGAAAGGTAGTATGATTTCAGGTATTCATCCATTTCCTCTACATTTTCCTATAGTTGGAATTAATCATTCAGGATCTTTTGTATTTCTGTGGTATCTGTTTTTATCTCTCCTTTATCATTTCAGTTTGAAGTTATTAGAGTTCTTACTGTTTTTGGTTAGTCTGGCCAAAGGGTTTAACAATTTTATTAAACTTTCCAATAAACCAACATTTTGTTTGCTGATCTTCTGCATGATTCTTGTGTTCTTGGTTAAATTTATCTGTACTCTAATTTAGGTTATTTCTTTTGTTTTGCTGGGTTTGGGGTTGGATTGTTCTTTCTTTTCCAGTTGCTTGAGATGGCCCATTAGGCTATTGATTTGCTCACTCTTTCTGTTTTCTTGATGAAGGCATCTACTGCTATAAATTTGCCTCTTTGTACTGCCTTTGCAGTATCCCACTGGTTTTGATCCCTTGTGGCTTCATTATTGTTTTGTTTAAGAAATCTAATGATTTTCTTCTTAATCTCATCTTTGATCCAGCTGTCATTCAGCATAATGTTATTTAGTTTCCATGACTTCATTTGGGTATGTAGATTTCTGCTGCTGTTGAGTTTAACTTTTATTCTGTAATAGTCCAAGAAAATAGTTTCTATACTTTTGAATTTGTTGAGGTTAGACTTGTGTCCTAAAATATGATCAATTTTGGAGTGTGATTCATTGGCTGATAAGAAGAATGGGTATTCAGTGTTGGTAGGATGAAATTTTCTGTATATGCCTATTAAGTTCATTTATTTTATGGCTGTGTTGAAGTCCATTATTTCTTTGTTTAGTTTCTGCTTGGAGGATCTGTCCAGTACTGTCAAAGAGTGTTAAAAGCTTCAATTATTGTGGTGCAGGAAGATATCATATTGTTCAGATCATTTAGGGTTTGTTTTATGTAATGAGGAGTGTTTAGGTTGGGTGTATAAATGTTAATTATTGAAATCTTGTTATATGCTTCTCCTGACCAGTATGTAGTGTCCATCCTTGCCTTTCCTAAATTTTTTTTTGGTTTAAATCCAATTGTATCTACAAATAAGATTGCAACCCCTCCTTTTTTTCTGATTGGCATTTGCCTGGATTATTATTTTCCTTCACCTTAAGTTTTATTTTATCTGCTATTTTTATTTTATCTGTTCTTGGAGAGAGCAGATATTGGATTTGAGATTTTGTATCCAGTCAGTCAGCTGGTGCCTCTGTAGTGGGGAATTCAAGCCATTCATATTTACTGAGAAAATTGATAGAGATGATGGAGTTTGGTCATCTTGTTTTTCAGAGGTCCAGAGTTTATTTTTATCCCTTTTACCATTGTGGAAGCCAGCTTTGTTCTTCAGTTTCTGGGTGTGTTTACTTTGGTGATGGACTATTGTTCTGGTCATTATAAAGAATGGGTCTAAGGACTTCTTATAGAGCTGGTCTCGTTATGGCAAATTTCTTTCACATTTCCATGTCAGTAAAATATTTGATTTCTCCATCATAAATGAAGCTCTGTTTTTTAGGATACAGAATCTAAGACTGAAAATTATTTTGTTTAAGAAGGTCTGATGACCATCCTCTTTTGGCTTGAAAAGTTTCCATTAAAAGATCTATGGTCATCCTCATGTTTTTTCCCTTTACAGGTAAGACTTTTTTAATGTGTGGCTACTTGCAGTATTTTCTTCTTCACATTGATGTTGAAAAAGTTAATTTCAATATGTCTAGGAGATTTCTTTGTTTGGATGCTTTGTTCCCTGCTCTCTCAAGAAAGCCTGCCACAGGCCTCCTGGTTGGAGGAGGAGTCTCTTGTCCCCTTGTCTCCAGGTGCCTTCAGGGTAAAGTGAGATCAGCTCTACCTCATCTTTGTTATCTTTCTTTCTTCCTCTTTCTCATCCTGGATGATGTGCACTTTGTTTTCTTCTCCTCATGCTCAATTCCCCAGTTTCAACTTCTCCAAGTTCACTTCAGTCCAACTTTTCTCCTGTTTGACAGGAGCTTATGGTGAAAGCTGCCTTGAGTTAGCCATCTTTCCCCTCCCTTTGGTGAGGTCCTGTTTGTTCAGAACTTTAAAAGTGTTCTGACTAATGTAACCTGGGGTATCTGATGGTCACTGGTAACAAGAGTCCTTTCTTCTCAAACTTGACATTATCTCCTGCCAGCTGCAGAGTAAGTTTACCTTCTTGAATGAATGTTCTGCCTTATGACTTTTGAAAATAGTCATAAAAAAGTGAAGACGATCACCCCCTTTCATGCTGCATATATAATTTTCTAACATAGTATGCTATTAGATTAGGTACAGCATTCTATTATTTATTGTGAGACTTAAGTTTCTTAATGCTAATACCATGTTTACTTTACTAGGTGAAAACTTATAGTTTGTAGTAGTAATCATTGCCTTTTCTCCCTTTTTCTATTTACTTTAAGTATAAAAAAAGTGAGATCATTGAACTATTGAATGAGATTGAGTGATTTGTTCTTATTGTCAATATTATTGTACAATATTATACTATGTATTTTAAGGCATATTTAGTAATAAAATGAAGTAATATATGTAAAGCTCTTAGAACAGTGACCAACACATAGTGTGGCATTTGTTTTGGCTATTAGGTGAATTTTAAAAACATTCATGATTTATTCGTATTGCAATACGGTGTAGCTATAAACAAGAAGAAAAAAGCCCCAAGATGAATTGGAGGCAGTGTCACTGAAAATCAGGCATTTTCTTCTGATTTCCTTTTTCTGAATTATTTTTCTGTACCAATTACGCCTTGCTGACCATATTAACTCCTGTAGTTTTGAGATTTTATGCTAGAGAGAGACAATAAAAATATTTTGAATAAATGTAAGTATTTGCAATGACAGTCTCTTTGAGCTATAGAAATTATCTGATTCAGGGAGCAGCCTTGGATTTTTTTTAGGTGCTTTATATTCATAAATCTGGTGATGTTATGCAATGTGGTTCTAAGCCAGAACTAATGAGAAAACATACCTCTGTTTCTTCCTTACTCTCCTTGATTATGGATTATATAATCAGTTTTCACATTAAGATGTTTTAATTTGTTAGTCATTGCAAAATGCCTCCCTCTTGGCACCCGCAGTGTTGGTATTTCTGACGTGCAATTTGCCAAATGTTGTTTTTGAGGACCATTCATATATTTTTTAAGTTTCATGGTTAACTTTGAAGATCTTTAACTCCTTGAACACAGTTAAATTGCAGGCAGTGTTCTTAGCATTTCTGTCCCTCTAGCTTTTAAAGCTTGGCTGCAAAGTGAGTATGGGAAGATTCTGAATATCTCCTGTGCATGCATGTGTGCATTTTGTAATCTAATCATCCTAACTGATATGCTTGCCAATGTAAACTGCGTTTGTATACAGAAATAATTGGCGGTGTCAGCGTAGAGTCAGCCCTCCGCAGATCTTGGAGCACAGACAGACCTTTGCTTATTAAACCCCCTTTTCAACCAAATAACTTATAGACAGCTTTTCCATATGAATGATAATGGAACTTTTTCTATCAGAGCACTTGATGCCTTCAATGTCTTACGTTAAGCAAAGAAATTGATTTAGCAATGACAGTAACATAACATGTTATCCATACCTGTGATTTTGAATTTCAAAGACAGCATTATGTGTAGGATACTTCTTACCTAATGAATTGGCTCTATCTAAGAATAAAATTCTATGTGTTGGATATGGGAGACATTTTGGAGTGAGGGGATTTCCTGGGTACTTGTCATATCACAGCTACATCTTTTCTATGTTTAGGATTATCCCTAATATTATTTTGTGAAGAAAGTATTTTATGTTTGTTGCCAAATCTCTCTGTTAGGACTACCTACAAAGGGAAAGCTAATTTTAAAAGAATAGCAAATGTAAGAGAATTTTGAGTTCTTTCTATACTCAGGGCTTCCATTTTGCACTGTGGCTACTTTGGGTCCTGTTCTGACTACATCATCCCCTTCTCACTACAAGTTCATATTCCTCAGAACCTAAGTTCCTGCCCTCTCCATCATCACTCTGTGATTCCACTTACTCCAGATCAGAGTTCTTGTGGAGGAAATGATACTTTTATTTGGTTAATTTGTATAGCACAGTGCTAATGTTTATAAAATATGCTTAGGAGTACATATTCCTTGATTAATTCCTTCTTTAGGGGTGTTGACGTCTAATAAAGAACCATTGAAGATATTATGCTTTAATTCAAGGTAATGGAATATATTACCATATATAATTATATTATGTTATAACGATGGAACTATTACTATATTACCACATATAATTATGTTATAATGATGGAACTTCATACTCTAGACAGAACACCAGAGGAGGTGTGTTTGGGAAGAGGACCTTTTCAATACCATCACAATAATACTTTATAGGAAACTGCCTATGCTACTTAAAAAGCTGGTCCACTTGATTGATAGTAGAAAAGAGGAAAAATCAGAGAGCAAGGTCAGCTGGTATCTTGCAACAGAGAAACTAAGAATATGTTTGCTAATTATGCAAAAACGTAGACATTCATGGGAGTTAGAAGCAAGGAGTTAGAGGAAAAAGTGCTAAAAAATAGTTACAAAGTAGGCAGCAGGGAGCAACCTCAGGGACATATATTTTACAGTTTAATTACTCTTGTGTGAGTATTATCTTATTATAATCTTTCCAAACCCTCCATATGTTAAGTATTATTCACCTTTGGTAAAGTGAATCAAATTTCCAGAGTAAATGATTTTCTCAGTTCTTGTTGACTTTCTGGGAAATTGGTGAGATAGGATTGTATCCAGATGTTTAAATCAGTGCTTTTTTTTTTTTTTTTATTGGTTTGTTTTTGTGTATTACAAATTCAGTGTCATTGTTGAGATTTGAGATTTTAAATTTATGTTCAAAGTTTTAAGCTTGGGATAGAAGAAGTTGAAAAGGTGAGTTTCCAATCTATAAAAACAGAGACAGACAACCCAGAGATACACAAGGGACTAAATGTCTTGGGTTTTATGATGTGGGATATTTAGATTCCGTGGAATGGGAACTTGTGTTAAAGTGGCAGTTAGCAGCTAAAAGTAAAAAAAGTGAGCATTTCAAAGTGTGTTTTAAATAGTTCAGTCGGCCCTCCTAATCCATGTGTTGTTGATCAATCAACTACAGGGTTGAAAATATTTGGAACAAAACCTGCAATACAACAATGAAAAATAATGCAAATAAATAATACACTATAACAACTATTTATATAGTATTTACATTATATTAGGGTACTATATGTAATCTAGGGGGTGATTTGAAGTACATGAGAGCATGTGCCTAGGTTATATAACAATGTTATACCATTTTATAAAAGAAACTTTAGCATCCTAAGATTTTGGCATCAGTGAGGGTTCTAGAACTAATCCCCTGAAGATACCAAGGGATTATGATATTCTTGAGAGAATATTTGAACACATTTAATTCAAAACATCATTTAGCCTAAATAATATAATATTTAAATTACATGTTGATGCAATTAATTCTTCAATGTTTTTACAATAAGAAATTGACTGATTTTTAAAAATTCATTCAATATGTGTGACTTCAGTTTTCATGCAAAGGGATATAATTAATAAGGTATCATCAAAGGTTAAAAAAACACAGTTAAAGAGGTAGACCTATATTAAATGTTCTTACCACAATTACATTTTTATTTTTTATTTTTTATTTTTATTTTTTAAATGTTTACCATTTATTTTCTTTTTAGGGTTTAATTTTTTGTTTTTCATTGTTTGGGGTTCACTGAGAGTACAAACAATTAGGGTATACTGATTGCAGTTGTTAGGTAAAGTCCCTCTTATAAATTGTGCCTTTCCCCCAAGAGATGTGCCATACACCCACTAAAAAAATCACAAGCTGAACAAAATGTTACAAACGGTCTCCAGTTATTCACTTTTGGAAAACTATGTTTTGTCATATTAAGAAATGTGGAAATTATGGCCACGAGCCGTGGCTCATGTGTATAATCCCAGCACTCCTGGGGCTTTTCTTAGGAGGCTGAGGTGGGTGGATCACCTGATCTCAGGAGTTCAAGACCAGCCTGAGCAAGAGTGAGACCCCATCTCTACTAAAAGTAAAAAAATGAGTTGGGTGTTGTGGCAGGTACCTGTAGTCCCATTTACTTAATAGGCTGAGGCAAGAGGATCGCTTAAGCCCAAAAGTTTGAGATTGCTCTGAGCCATGATGCAATGGTACTCTACCTAGAACAATGCAGTGAGACTCTGTCTAAAAGAAGAAAAAAAAAAAAAAAAGAAAAAAAGAAATTTGGATATTATGACAGAAATTTATAGAAATCATTTTTTTGCACTTATTTTCTTCAAAATATTAGGAGGATATAAATGTTTTTGGCTGCTGGATCACTTTTGTAATGCTTGAGTCATTGCTGAAAGTGTGGCCATTACTCTGATAGTGTTCATTGTACCTCTTAGATAGGTTGTAGCCCATCCCTGCCCCCACCTTGATTTCCACTAAATTTTCCTTTTCTCTGTGCACATGTGTGCTCATTGGTTAGCTCCAATTTAATATCGCATACATGTGGTGGTTTTTTTCATTTTTAGGTACATCATTTGAGATAATGATCTCCAGTTTCATCTAAATTCTTGCAAAGGGCATTAATTCATCATTTTTTATGGATTAATAGTGTCCCATGGTATACATATACCATATTTTGTTAATGTACTCATGAATTGATAGGTATTTGGATTGATTCCACATCTTTGCAACTGTGAATTATGCTAGAATAAATATTGAAGTGCAGGTGTCTTTCTGATAAAATGACTTCTTTTCTTTTTGGTAAATACCCAGTAGTGAGATTGCTGAATCAAACGGTAGGTCTATTTTTAGTTCTTTGAGGAATCTCCGTACTGTTTTCCATAGAGGCTCCCTAAGTAATTGGTGACATTGAGAATTTTTTCATATGTTTATCAAACATTTGTCTATCTTCTTTTGAAAATCTTCTGTTCGTGTGTTTTATCCACTTTTTAATAAGGTTGTTTGTTTTTCTTATTGGTTTGCTTGAGTTCTTTGTATATTCTGTATTAACCTTTTATCAGATGTACAGCTTGTGAATATTTTTTTTCCATTCTGTAGGTTATCTATTTGCTCTGGTGATTATCTCCTTAGCTGGGCAGTAGCTTTTAATTTAATCAAATATCATTTATTTATTTTCATTCTTGCTGTAAGTGTCATTGGATCTTACTCATAAATTATTTGCCTAGGCTGATATCTGGAAGAGTTTTCCCTTTATTTTCTTCTAGAATTGTTACGGTTTAATGCCTTAATGTAAGTATTTTATCTACCTTGAATGGATTTTTGTGAGAAGTAGGGATCCTGTTTCATTCGATTACTGAAAAAAGCAATGAAATCCAGAATTTTGAAGAGGGGTGATTGCATATATGAAAGGAACAAGGAAAGGGCTTGTCATCATTAATTTCTGTGACTCAGGTGCCTGGCAGATTGTATGAAACATAGTAGGCCCTTAATAAATTTTGACAGAATGAATAATTTCATGAAATCTTGAAATCATGGAGTCATTTTGTTAAACTTTGTGATGATGATGTAAGTGGAGTCTCAATGGCTAGTATTTTTCAGATCCTGAAAGTTATACTTAAAAATTTAATGTTTTTCAGAATAGCTTTTGGATATATTCACAAAAATCAACACAAACCATAATCTTTACTTTTATAATATCATGATTTATTATTTTTAATGAAACAAATATAGTTTTTCTTACCAAAATAGTATAGAAAAAATGAAAACAAAATAAGGCAAAACAAGACCAAAAAGTCACATATGAAACATTAATTTATTCACTGCTCTTATATTTGGTGGAAGAGTCAGTGTACTAGAACATACTTATTAAATCCAAAAGCTCACTGAATAGAACATTAAGGTTATAAATATAAAACAAGCACAAGTCAAGAGATACAGGATATATCACTGTAATATTTCCTATTCTGTATATCATAAAACATTCTGCAGAAAGGTAATTAGAAGCAAGAACACTGTCCAGGTATAATGTAAGAAAATTAATGTGGCAATGAAAACATTACCTTTTGCCTTCTCCAGATTAAACTGAAATTTGTGCTTTTTGCATTGTACTTTATATACTTTAATCTCTAGATTACTTTTTGAGTTAAAAAAGCACCAATCTTGTCTTTCACTCCCCAAGAGACTGATCTCAAAACAATAGGCTTCAAATTATAGCTATGCAATTATCACTCACACATTGGTCTTAAAAAGCCCAACTGTTCAAGTATCACATGATGATTCAAGAAATTATTTAGATTATCTATTGGTTGATATTGTTTTATAGTTATGAAATTATCTGCTATCAGAATTGTAAAACTATAAACATATTTAGAGCTAGAAACTTGTGAAACATTTGACTTGTAAGTTAGAAAATGCTTATGTAAGCATAAAATATTAACAAAGATAGTTTTTTAAGTTAAAGGAAGACATTAATGAGCCAAGTTTGCATTTTGCATTTTAACTACTTTTTGTTTAACTAAATTTTTTTGCAACTCAAATATTCAAACTGATTTTGTTTTGAGTTTCACTGAAAAAGTATTTTCAATGTCTATGGTATTGATGTTTTTGCAAATTTTCTCCTTATATTTTCCTGTTAACTCCCTTATTTGATCTTAAATAATCTTAATTAAAGCTTAGATTGAATATTTTATACTGAGTTCTGTTTTTCCTTCCTAGTGGGAGATAAATTAAATGCCCTACCATCACTTGGAGACATTTCAAAGCCATGTTAAATACCCAGATAATTAACTCTAAGAAAATTGCTAGAGCATCCCATCTTATGTCATTTAATTGAATTTAGAGATAAAGAGACTTTTAGAGAAAAAACAGTAATCCTTATTGGATGATTCTTTATCCAGATAAACATTCAGTAATGATTAAACTTACATATCTCATTTTTTTCTCCAAAATGAAGTGAAACAACATTTTTATGGGTCTATATTTATTATTAACTTCATAATAAAAATAAATTTAATGCCCTAATACTTTTAACTTGTTAAGACAGATCAAAAGAAGGTATTTTGTAAGGCAATGATATAATTAAGTAAACAGTGCAGACTGAAGCATAAGTCTGCTATAAAATCAAAATAACAAGCCTTTCCTTCTCTAGCATGAAGTCAGTTTCACAGTCCAGTGAATAATCAATGCAGTCGGAAAAAAATTAATTTATGCCAAATTAAAGAAAGAATGCAGAGCACAGGAAAGATGGTGGCAAATAATGTTTTTGCTAATAGTTTAATTAAGTGGCTTAAATTTCCAAGCTTCTTAGTATAATCCAGTCCATTTCAATGATAGGGAAGAGACTAAAGTGTAAGTATCTGAGAACTCTGAAGAAGAGAAATCAGTTTTCCTGTTACTGTTCTCATTATCTCGTATCTATTATCTGATATATACTCTATATCTATCACATTTAAATCATCATTTCTTTGGTGGTGCTTGTTTTCAGTAATCAGAATTCACTGAGCAAAATCTCATGGTGTATTACAAGATTTAGAAGATGTGTTTTCCACTGCTTTTAGCTATTTAACATTAAGACATTTTTTTCTCAAAAAAATTTTTTTTCAAGACAGAGTCCTACTCTTTTGCCCAGGTTAGAGTGCCGTGGCATCAGCCGAGCTCATAGCAAACTCAAACTCCTGGATTCAAACAATCCTCCTGCTTCAGCCTCCCAAGTAGCTGGAACCACAGGTGCCCTCCACAATGCCTGGCTTATTTTTCTATTTTTAGTAGAGACAAAGTCTTGCTCTGGCTAAGCCTGGTCTCAAACTCCTGAGTTCAAGTGATCCTCCTGCCTTGGCCTACCAGAGTGCTAGATCGGATTCTTAATCTAAGAGCACAATATAAGCAGATCAAATGAGAAAATGTATAAAAAATTAAAATGCGTAGAAAATTGAAACTAGACCCACACCTTTCACCATTAACTAAGATAGACTCTCACTGGATAAAAGATTTAAACTTAAGACACGAAACTATAAAAATACTTGAAGAAAGTGAAGGGAAAACTCTTGAAGGAATCAGCCTGGGTGAATATTTTATGAGGAGGACTCCCCAGGCAATTGAAGCAGTATCAAAATACACTATTGGGACCTGATCAAACTAAAAAGCTTCTGCACAGCCTAGAACATAGTAAGTAAAGCAAGCAGACAGCCCTCAGAATGGGAGAAAATATTTGCAGGTTATACCTCCGATAAAGGTCTAATAACCAGAATCCACAGAGAACTCAAACGTATTAGCAAGAAAAGAACACGTGACCCCACCTTGGGTGGGCAAGGGACTTGAAGAGAAACTTCTCTAAAGAAGACAGATGCACAATCTACAAACACATGAAAAAAAACTCATCATCCTTAATCATCAGAGAAATGCAAATCAAAACTACTTTGAGATATCACCTAACCCCAGTAAGAGTAGCCCACATAACAAAATCCCCAAACCAGAGATGTTGGCATGGATGTGTAGGAAAGGGCACACTTCTACACTGCTGGTGGGAATGTCCACTAATACGTCCCTTCTGGAAGGATGTTTGGAGAATACGTAGAGACCTAAAAATAGACCTGCCATTCGATCCTATAATTCCTCTACTATGTTTGTACCCAGAAGACCACAAGTCACAATATAACAAAGACATGTTTACCAGAATGTTTATTGCAGGCCAATTCATAATTGCTAAGTCATGGAAGAAGCCCAAGTGCCCATCGACCCACAAATGGACTAGCAAACTGGGGTACATGTATACCATGGAATATTGTTCAGCCTTAAAGAAAGATGTAGACTTTACCTCTTTCATGTTTACATGGATGGAACTGGAACATATTCTCCTTAGCAAAGTATCCCAGGAATGGAAGAAAAAGTATCCAATGTACTCAGCCCTACTATGAAGCTAAACTATAGCTTTCACATGAAGGCTAT
>CAUYPK010064287.1:0-26824 GCA_963574355.1 Loris lydekkerianus | reverse complement strand
TAATCTATGATCTCTAACTCTTTCTATCTAACCTTAACTTGTGAGGAGACATCAAGTCTACAAATCAGCACAATTTCCTCTGCTTTTTCTTTCTTCTCAGACATATGTTAATTCTTGAGCAAGGTATCCAAATAAAAATCATAAAGAACTCCTGGGGAAGAAGGGGAAACAAAATCCCTCAAGCACACACTTAGTTTGCCTCATAATGAAGTAATGACTTTGTTCTTCCACAAGGCTTTAGGCTCCAAAGACAATGTGTTTTTAACACCTGTCAAACTCTGGCCCATATCTCCAGCTGAGAGATTGTAAGTCTCTGACCACGTGGGCTTAACATCAGAGAAACTATTCCTAAACAGGCTCTGAGTATGCCTCAGAAGGGAGTCCAGTTCCCTTTTTGCCTTCGTGTTAGCAAAAGCCATTTTTAACCAATTACAGACTTGCCTTGTGTGGCTTATATGGGACAGTTTAACCCATAGGTTTAAGTGGAGAATAGAAGAGCTACAAGGGGCCTGGGTCCCAAAACTGCTGTCTAGAAAAATGGCACCCATACAGATATATCCTTCTTGAAATTTAAAATAAATAGCCTTCTACCATGTCATACTTCTGAGATTTTGGGGTTTAGCTGTTAACAACAGCTATCACAGGTACTTTTCTATATTTCCTTAGCCATCAATTTTCTATTTCTGCTCTTACAGTAACTGATCCTTCATTTCCACTCCCTTGAAGGAAAAAAAACCTGAGTCTCTACTCTTCTAATAATCTAATTTTCCCTCATAGCTGCGTTTTTTGTTTTGTTTTGTTTTGTTTTTTTTGAGACAGAGTCTCGCTTTTTCCACTTTGTAGAGTGCTGTACTGTCATAGCTCACAGCAACCTCAAACTCTTGGGCTCAAGCAATTCTCTTGCTTCAGCCTCCAGAGTAGCTGGAACTACAGGTGCCCACTGCAATGCCTGACTATTTTTAGACATGAGGTCTCGCCCTGGCTCAGACTGGTCTTGAACCTGTAAGGTCAGGCAATTCACCCACCCAGGCCTCCCAGAATGCTAGGATTATAGGCATAAGCCACTACACCTGGTCCTATCCTGCCTTTTATGTCTCTAGTTTTTTTTGATGACTGTGCAATCTTTGATTTGCCTAATTTCATAATATTCCAAGTACTTACTACTTCCCTTAATTGCTCCTGCTCTTCTGTTTCTCTCACATTTACATTAGAACACACTCACACTACCAGGAAACAAATATAGGCTCAGCACCTTAGAGACATGAGTAAAGGATTAAATTTTACTATCTTGTAGGATTCTTCTATCTCTAAAATAAATGTTTAGAAATTCAAACTATCTCTATATGTCCAAAGAAGGGGAGAGTATTTCAGAAATTCTAATTGACAGAGTTTACAACCTAAAAGTGAATAATTTTTACTGTCAAGCACAATGTAATCTTGCCAGCTTGAATTTAGTTTATATGTGTAAAACTTGTGCTGTTCTTCCATCTTCTACAAACCAATTGTACCTAACAGTTTTATTTCTTATTTTTTACCTTTATAAAGTGGGTATGATAACTTTAAATTATAACGTATAATGTATTATTAGTACCTTAGTTTTCTATTCTCAGACTGATTCTGAGATTTTTGCTTTATGCTTTTTTAGGGAGAAAACTTAAAAAATTATTTTCTGAAAACCTAGTATTTTGTTTGGCAATACAATACTTTAACACAGGTCAAAGCAGGTAAAAAGATTTGAATATAATTCTGTTATAATTACAAGAATATACGTGGTTTAAAAGTCATCTCTTTTCTTTGAAATTCTGTATCTTTATTGTGACAATGAATGGTGAGGTGTTATTAAACTGAAATTCACAATTTATATCTTAAGTACTGATAAACAAATCACTGAGACTCTGTTATGGCACATGAAAAAAATGCACAAGAAGTAAGGTTTACCATCTGTACTGCTGTAATCACCTTTACTAAAGAGAGAAAGAGGAAAGTATGAACAAACTCTGTGTTAATGCTAGTTCATCATTAGTTCAGGCTATTCAGTTTAAAAACATCAGTAAAGGAATCATGGAAGTCTCTCTTGTAAATAGCTCCCTGATCCATCCCCTCCTCTCCATCTCCACCTGAGATGTTTCTTTTTATCCTATGACTGTACTACTACCCTGATGCAAACATCACTGACTCTGGACTGGCCTATCCCTGCTCCACGCTGGTTAGACAACTGTCTCACTTCTCTGCTTCAAACACTTATATGACTCGTGTGACTCCCTCCAGAATAAATCCCAATTCCCTGGCATGTTGCCCCAGACTCAATATGAACTAGTCACAACCTATCCCTGGCTCACAATAGTTCCCCAACTGGCTCTTAGAGTCCAGCCAGAGGCAAGGACCTGCAGTTTTCCAGAGGAGGTACACTTTTTTCATGACTTTGTGCTATTGCACATGCTACTTTCTGTCTGAAGCACCTTTCCCCACCTTCACTTCACCCAGTTAACTCCTTCAAGAGTGAGCTGAGACTTCACCTCCTGTGAGAAACCTTCCCAGATCCTTCCCTCAGCTTACATTTCTAATGTAGGCATTCCCAGAAGGTGTTCTCCTATATCATAACCTGTCATACATGTTCCTGTCTGTCTCCTAAAGTCGATGACAAACTCTGCATAACCTGTCATACATGTTCCTGTCTGTCTCCTAAAGTCGATGACAAACTCTGTGTATTTTATCACTGTCCTCCTGGGAATATCCAACACAGTGAATGTCACAAATAAAAACTCGATAGAGTTTGTTGAGAATGACTGACTTGACTTCGAGTTTATTTCTCCTAGCTGGCATTTCAGAAACACACATACATAATTCAACTGAAGTTTTATAAGCTGGATTAATTACAAGGAACTGTGTAAGGGTAGGGAATGTAGATAACAAACATGAATAAATCTAAACTCACCAACTAACTGTAGCCACCTTAAGTGCAATAACAGAGTATATAAAGAAGAGTACAAGGTGCTATTGAAGTGAATGACAGGAGAAATTACTCCTGCTTGAAGAGCAACCGAGAGCCCCTTGAGTTGGTTGGTTTCAAATGATAAGTGGGACTTCCTCAGTTCAGGAAGATGGACTATTTAAAGCCATGGCAGTGAGGTATAAAAATATGTAAACTTAATATTCTTTTCTTCTAATTACAAAAGTAAAATGTACTCATAAAAATACAAAAGTTAATTTTCTGACTCCCATACTTGTGTTAAACCCTGTAGTATTTTTAAGACCTTTTTCATTGCACACACACACACACATTATAGGTCTTTATAAGAATCATTTTTGTGAAAACAAAATTTTTGTTTGCTGAAACCAAACTGAAAACATTGTTCTGCAGCTTGCTTTATTCATTAAATAGTACTTCGCCAAAAGCCTTTCATGTCTTTATACTTAGAAAATGGATCTTCTACAGTCTAGTGTATCTAGACCACTTATCAGAATCAGCCTGATTTATGAATTCTCCATTTCCCTATGCATATATATGCAAATGTGAAACTACGCCAGCTTTTTCAACTCCAGACATGTTATATCTTACCTGTGGAAGCCAGCTCTTCACCTCTTTTTATTCCCAATTTTAAAAAATTTCTCTCCCAGGATTAATGTAGATTTCGTGGGAATAGCCAGTCAGTTTGCAAAAAGGCTGAAAAAAGAGATTAGTTGGAATTTTTATAAGAACAAATGAGACAAAAGTCATGATCATTTAACTTCATTCAATTTAGCTTACATTTAATGGCTGAAATAATGTAATTTTTACATATGAAATATTTTCCCATTTTCCCAATTTCCTATATTTACTAGATGTTTCAATTTCCCAGTTTACTAGATGTTTACCTCAATGTGATGGTAGGATGACTATCCAATCACTGTAAGAGTGACATCTGCTTCACTAGGAGGAAAAAAGGACATGTATATATTAGAAATTATGCATGTTTTAAACAACTTCCCTATTCTAACTCTTCTGTTTCATTCTAATGCTACTTATAGGCTTGTAGAAGAATAGAACAAATAGCAAAATTGTGTGAGTCAAAGCCAAAAAAAAAAAAAAAAAAAAAAAAATGCATGGTGAGTGGGGGCACCTATGGCTCAGTGAGTAGGGCGCTGGCCCCATATACAGAGGGTGGTGGGTTTGAACCCCACCCCGGCCAAACTGCAACAAAAAAATAGCCAAGCGTTGTTGTGGGCACCTGTAGTCCCAGCTACTGGGGAGGCTGAGGCAAGAGAATCGCCTAAGTCCAAGAGCTAGAAGTTACTGTGAGCTGTTACTCCATGACACTCTACCCAGGGCAAGAAAGTGAGACTCTGTCTCAAAAAAAAAAAAAGCATGGTGAAATGTTTGATTAGTTCATATGATTCTTAAGTAAGATTCTGCAGATGATTTTTAAGACTTAAACATAAGACCTGAAACATGAAACTACTAGAAGAAAACACAGGGAAATCTATAGGACATTGGTATGGGCAATGATTTCTCAGATGGGACAACAAAAACAAAAATACACAAATGGGAGTACATCAACCCCAAAAGCTTCTGCACAGCAAAGGAAATAATCAAGAATGAAGAGACAGCCCATGGATTGGGAGAAAATATTTGTGAACTGCATATCTGGTAAGGGTTAAGTGTCAAAAATATATAAGAAACTCAAACAATTCAATAGTAAGAAAATAACCTGACTAAAGAATGAGCAAAGGACATGAATAGCCATTTTTCAAAAGACATAGGGATGGCCAAAAGATATATGAGAAAATATACAACATCACTAATCATCAGCAAAATGCAAATTAAAACCACAATGAGATATCCCCTCACAGTTGTTAAGATGGGTATGAACAAAAGGCGAAAGATAATTATGAAGCATTTGTGAGAATGTGGAGAAAAGGGAACGCTTGTATACTGTTTGTGGGAATATAAATTAGTATAGCCATTATTGAGAGCAGTAGGTAGATTCCTCAAAAAATTAAAATAGAAGGCTGGGCACAGTGGCTTAGGCCTGTAATCCCAGCAGTCTGGGAGGCTGAGGCAAGGGGATTGCTTATGCTCAGGAGTCACAGATCAGCCTGAGCAACAGGGAAACCCTGTCTCTACCCAAAATGAGAAACTGAGGCAAGAAAGATCACATGAACCCAAGACTTTGAGGTTGCTATGAGGTATGATGCAGTGGCATGTCACTGAGGACAACTCAGTGTCTCAAAAAAAAATTAAAAATAGAACTATCAGGCTCAGCGCCCATAGCTCAGTGGTTAGAACACTGGCCATATGCACCAGGGCTACTGGGTTCAAACCTAGCTCGGGCCTGCTAAACAACAACAACGACGACGACAACAACAACAACAACAACAAAAAACAGCTGGGCGTTGTGGCGGGCACCTGTAGTCTCAGCTCCTTGGGAGGCTGAGGCAAGATAATCACTTAAGCCCAATTGTTTCAAGTTGCTGTGAGCTATGATGTCACAGTACTCTACCAAGGATGACACAGTGAAACTCTGTCTCAAAAATAAAAAATTGGACTACCACATGATCCGGCAATCCCACTACTGGGCATTTAATCCAAAGGAAACGAAGTTCATGTGTCAATGAGATATCTGTACTCCCATGTTTCCTATGGCATTATTCACAATAGTCAAGATATAGAAGCGAACTAAGTATCCATCAATGGGTGAATGGACAGAGAAAATGTGGTATCACAATGAAACGCTACTCAGACATAAAAAAATTTGGGAGGTTATTTGTGACTACCTGAATGAGTCTGGGGGATGTTACGCTAAATGACATAACTAGGCACAGAAAGATAAACACTGCATAATGTCACAGGTAGATTATAAAAAAGTGGAACTCACAGAAATAGTAGAATAATAGTTACCAGAGACTGGGGAGGCAGGGAAGAGAAATGAGAAGGTGTTGTTTAAAGGGTATGCAGTTTCCATTACACAAGACAAATAACTTTTAGAGATCTACTGTTGAGCACAGTGAGTAGAGTTAATAATGAATACTTCAAAATTGCTGAAAGACTAGTTTTTACATGTTCATGCCACAAAAAAGTAACTATGTGAGCTATGAATACTTCAAAATTGCTGAAAGACTAGTTTTTACATGTTCATGCCACAAAAAGTAATTATGTGAGCTGATGGATGGTTATATTAATTAGCTTGATTATTACACATTATAAATGTATATCAAAACATTACATTGCAACCAGTAAATATATATAATTGTCATTTGTCAAGTGTTTTTTTTTAGACAGTCTTACCATGTCACCTTGGTATAGTGCTGTGGTGTTATAGCTCACAGCAACCTCAAACACTTGGGCTTAAGCGATTCTCTTGCTTCAGCCCCCAGGTAGATGAGACTACAGGTGCCCACCACTACGTTGGACTATTTTTTGGTTGCAGTTGTCAGTACTGTGTAGCAGGCCCAGGCCGGGCTCGAACCTGCCAGCCTGGGTGTATGTGGCTGGAGCCTATCAAGTTTTTTTAAAAGAATAAAAGAAGGTCCGGTGCCTGCAGCTCAGTGGCTAGGGTGCCGGACACATACACCAGGGCTGGCTGGTTTGCACCTGGCCCAGGCCTGAACTACAAAAAAATAGCCGGGCATTGTAGCAGGTGCCTGTAGTCCCAGCTACTTAGGAGGCTGAGGCAAGACAATCGCTTAAGCCTAAGAGTTGGAGGTTGCTGTAAACTGTGATGCCACAGCTCTCTACGGAGGATGAAATAGTGAGACTCTGTCATAAATAAATAAATTAATTAATTAATTAATTAATTAAAAGGAAATTCAAAGGTACAGTCAAAAAAATTTTCAAAAACAATATGGTCAATAATTCTAGCTGGGCTTGGTAGCACATGCCTGGAATCCTAGCATCTTGGGAGGCTGAGGTGGGAGAATTGCTTGAGACCAAGAGTTGGAGGCTGCAGTGAGCTATAGTCATGCCACTGTACTGGAGCCTGGGTGACCGAAAAAGATCCTGTTTTTTAAATAATAACCCCCCCCAACTTCTCTATATCCCCTCCCCTCAAGGAATAGACTATAAAAGTAGAGTTATTTAATCAATTATTTTCCACATCCCAATTTATAAGGACTGCTGAAAACAGATCTTAGTTTTACAAAGGTTGCTCAATATCTGACCTCAATAAGCTCACCTATTCTTTAGACAACTCTGTGTCTAAAGAAAAACTGGTTATGCGTTTGTCCTAGAGACATGGAACTTGCAGCTTATTAACAAATGCAAATCTGCACCACTTAAGACATATTGTCATTTTTCTTTTTCTTTCTTTCTTTCTTTCTTTTTTTTGCAGCTTTTGGCCGGGGCTGGGTTTGAACCAGCCATATGGGGCAGGCGCCCTACTCCTTGGAGCCACAGGCGCCGCCGGACATATTGACATTTTCCCATAATGCACAACTATTTGGAGCATAACACAAACAAAGGAAAGAAAATGTCACTAATTTCCAGCATTTCTTTTTAGGCACTATCACTCAATATTTGAGAATAGGCAAGTTACCAGGCAGCGTCAAAATTATTATTATGGTTGTTAGTACCTTTAGAAACAGCCAGAAATGAAAAAATGAGGACGGAAATAAATCTCTCTTCGGAGGTGCTGGAGAGAAGCGCAAGATAGTGAAAATCTGGGTCTGCTAGTGAGAGTGCCAGTGCTGGAAACTGGAAACCGTATACTCCGAACTTCACCACACTGCACTTCTTAACCACTGCACTTCTTAAAAATGACAAGCCACTCCTACAAAGTCTCCCCGAAGCCAGTACTCTGCCGCTCACATGCTAGAAGCCGCTAGTGGACCACAGGTAAGGGCCAAGCCTGGTCGATCCCCATTTTCCGGCACGGACACTTGAAGGGAGCCGACGTGCTCCCCAAGCTGAGGCTGTGGTGATAACCTCTATCTCAACAAGCAGACTAGGTCGCGACTCCAGGTGGTCCCACCGCCCACTCTTACCTGCACGATGGCCCCGCGCTCTCGGAACAATGCGCCCAACCTCACCCACTTGCCGGAGGCGTTCTGCACTGGCAGCCTGGCCACGGAGGCCGCCAGGGGCTGCCCGCGTTCGGGTCCGTTCAGGCCCGGCCCGGGGTCCAGGCCGCACCGCCGCTGACCTGTCGAGCGACCGAAGCGACTGCGGAAGCAGCCAACATGCCCGGCCCCCGAGGACCCCGGGTAAGTGGGGAGAGGCGGAGCGAGACTTGAGAGGGCGGGACTTGAGGAGAGGGAGGGGCGGGACCTGTGGAGAGGCGGGGAGGGACTCACGGCACTGGGGCGGGGCCTGGGGCGGGGCAGCGCAGAGGGCCAACGTGGCGCGCGAGCGTTTCTTTTACTCTGAGCCTGCCCCCGGACCGTAGGAGCTGAGACTGCGGGCGGGTTCTTAGGCTCAGCTCAACTGGGAGAAAGAAAGTGACCAGGGTCTGTTCCCGCGGAGAAAAGCGTGATTGAAGAAAGTAGCCTCAGCCCTCCAAGCCGCCTGGACTGGCGTCAGTATTTACCCATTCAAGAGAAGCAGTTTTCAAGCAAAGGAAAGTAATTTTCTACCCAGGACAGCTAGATCTATGATCTAATAAAATTTTTTTCCTTCTGTTCCGGGTTTTTTTTTTTGTTTGTTCTTTTGAGAGTGTTCAAGATGTCGCCCTGGGTAGAGTGTCATGGCATCATCATAGCTCACAGCTACCTCCAACTCTTGGGCTCAAGTGATCCTCTTGCCTCAGTTTTTCAATTTTTAGTAGTGCCGGGGTCTAACTCTCAGTTAGGCTGGTCTCCAACTCGTGAGCTCAAGCAGTCCACCTGCCTTGGGCTCCCAGAGGGCTAAGTTTACAGGCGTGAGCCACTGCACCCTGCTCTTCTCTTCTGCTTTTAACCTATCCTGTCCTCAGTTCTGATACTGAAGTTAATTTTTTTTTTTTTTGGTGGTATCATTAACATACATTATAACACACGGATCTTATGTGTAGAATTCAATGACAATTTCCCAACACTTCATCGTGAAAAATTTTTAACGTGCATAAAGTTTAAAGAATTTTATAGTGAAAAATTTTTTAACCACCAACTAGATTTGCTATTAACCTTTGTGTTATCTGTCCACAGTCACATGAAGTTCACCTGATTATTCATGAGCCCTGTCATCTACACCTCAATTATGGAGCATTGTCATCACTAGAGAAAATTCTCTCAGTTCTACTATTTTAAACAGTGGGAATAATAAATCATTGTCAGAAACATACTTCAGGTGCTTTGGGAGTCTGTGTCCTACTGTTGTACCCAAAGCGAGTGGAATAGAGAAACGCCAGCACACTGAGTCCAAATTAAGCAAGGGTCCTTTATTGATCCGAGGATCCCAGAGCCCACTCATGCCTCAAATACTCTCTGGACCCCTAGAAGCAGGAGTGGAAACCTTTTATAAGGGGCTTTCCACAGGGGAAGAGAGTCCTTAATGCAATCCGAATTTCACAAGAGCCAACAGCTTGTAAGGAGGGTGCTTACAAGGTGGAGCTGGGGTTTACAGGACTTGGCAGTTATTACTAAACTCTCTCAGCTGAGCCTCCTATTTTAAAGGGGGAGTGTTGAAAGACCTTAGCAAGATGGAGTTAGGGTATAATCTTCCTCACTGGTCTTATGTTTGAGTCCTGCTTGCCTACCCCTACCTAATACAGGGGTCAGAGTTGTAGACATAACCAACAATCACAAGCTAAATCTAGTTGAGTTACATTGAAAGATGATGCATACCATTTAACCTACTTAACAGAATAGAAAGCAAAGGCATTACAGTGGGTCCTTCACTTGTGATGTTACGGAGTGCGAGATTAAAAGACCACTGAGGACGCTAGTTAATTGATGCCAATTTAGGAGTCTTTATTAGGTTGGCCAATGGACTGCCCCTCTATGTGGATACAGAGGGAACAGTACTGGCCGTGATGAGGGAAGGGTTTATATAGGGTAAATTATCTATACCATCAGGGGCTATGTGCAGTTCAGCAAGAGAACAAGTAACCGACATTTCCTAATCGGTTTGTACAAAAACAGAAGCAGTACAAAACCAGAAGCGGTTTATGGAGCTTGCAGTTTACACAAGAGGGAAAACAGAACAATTATACACGAGGGAAAACAGAACAATTTTTAACTGGATAATGGCTCAGCTGGTTACAATAGCACCAATAAGGCGGCCGGCTTCCTGTTGCTCATTACCTCAGTTTCCCATTTCTAATTTTTAACTTTCCTTACTTTCCTTACTTTCTTATGAGGGTACACTGGGGTCAATTAAAAGGTGGGTCCCTTCATTTCAGTACGAGTGGCCCCACTGGTCTTAGGGGGGGTCCTGAGTGGCACAATTAGTTATATTGAGAACTGAGTCCTTTGGAGCCAGCATGTATAAAGCTGGAGTTTCACGTCTATTTTTGTCTCCAGGTTCACTCAGTTGGCCTCTGTTCCCAGATGTGGGGCGATCAATTTCAGACAAGACTTACTAAATACATCGCTCAAGTTCTCAATATTTTCTTTTATCCTTCATGAGAATGAATGGAGGGAAACCTTGGGGTTCAGGCACTAATGATGGAAGAGTACAAGATGGGAGGAACCAAAGTCAAAGAATGACTCTGTGGAGTAGAGTTTTCTTTTCCCTGTACATAGTTGGACTTCCTGCAGTGAGGAAATAAACTTCTTTGCTAAGCTTCTAAAGATTTGGAGTATACTTGATACTGACATAAGCTCGTCAGCCTCACTTATTAAAACCTAAGGACATGGGCTCAGCGCTTATAGCTCAGTGAGTAGGGCGCCACCCACATACACTGAAGGTGGTGGGTTGGAGCCCAGCCAGGTCTGCTAAACAACAATGACAATTGCAGTGAAAACAAACAAACAATCAAACAAAAACCTATGGGCATGATCTTTGAGGACATCTGTGTACCAGAAAAGTCACAAAGGAGAAATTTCTGATAATGTTCTGAATGACTACGTCTTTTATCCGCATCTCTTCCTCCCAGGTCAGGTAATATCAGAGGAAGAAATCACATAGGAAATCCCTCACCAAAAAATTCTGTGGAATATCAGATAATTGAGTTTTGAATATGTGAAACTTTTCAACAAAATATTACACATTATCAGAGTTTGTTATGAAGGGAAAATCTATCACTTTGAGAAAGGTAAGTAATAGCCTTTATTTAGAGATAGTTACATCACAACTGTTGTTTCACATGTAATATCAAAGATTTTAATGAAGTATAACAATATTGATTAATACTGGCACTCACTAGAATAATAACCCTAAGAAGAACAAGAAATACATTGCATAAACAGCAGCACAAAAGTGCATGAATATTTTCTGAGTTGTCTATTGTTTATCTATGTGAGTATGCATGTATATGTGCCTGCCACTTACCAGATATTTGTTTCATATGTGTATTGGAATTCAACATCATTGTAATAGAATTATATTCCCCTCATTTAATAACTGTCTGACATCAGTTACAATTTGCCACATGTATATTAATAACAAACCTTTTACAGAAAATATTTGAAAGTTCAGAGTGCCATATTACCTTCCCTTTCTCCTGCTGCCTCTGACATATGCATAGAGGAAAGGCTATTTTTACTAAACTGCCTTTTCTCAAAGGGGACAAACTGTTTTCAGTAAACTTTTGGATTATATCACTGTCGCCAGTACATTTCACACACACATGCACATGCAAACATATATATATATATATATATATATACACATACATGTTTATATATGTACATAACATGCATATTTATACATAAATGCATACTTACATACACACCGTAGAACCTCTACAGTTGACCACATCCCTACATTGACCACCTCCTTAAGTTGACCTAATTTTCATAGATCGAACATGCACCACATGTATGTATCGGTACAGTAGGCCTACTTCCTTATGTTGAGTACCTTCATATGTTGACCAGTTTGTTACAGTCCCTTGGGTGGCCAACTTACAGAGGTTCCACACAAAAAAATCAACGTAACTAATTGTTTCCTCAGTAGTACTAGAGTATACTCTAGGTCCTTGTAAGGCATTCTTCATTTATGGTCCTGTGGTTTCCATTTCTAGCATTAAATTTTGTTGTCATTTCCATCTCTTTGTCAAAATTACCCATCTGATCTTGCATGTTGTCTAATTTTTCTGCTGAAGTCATTTATAGGCATCTGGCATTCTCTGTCTCAGTTAAGCAATTTCTCAGGTCTTTGTTTCTCTCTGCTGCAACCTAGCTTTTCACATTTTCAGTTACTTTTCGGCCTTTTGTGAGCTCATATATCTGATGCATTCAAGGCGTTCCTCCCTTATGGCTGTGACCTGGACAATTCAGTTCTCCTTTATGTGCCTCAGTTTCCTCATTTTTACAAGGTGTATAATGATGGTCATTACCTATAATCCTTTTTGTAAGCATTTTCTGAGTTAATTCATGTTAGTCACTTAAAACAATGTCTGGTATTCAGAGTAAGGAAGCAATATATAATAACTACTATAATCTATTTTACTAGTATTATTACAAATATAAATAAATGTCTTTATTCTTTAAAAGAGCCTCAAGAAAGATTATAGCTCACAGTAAGGCAAAAGGATAATTTAGCTGAATGAGATTCAGCTGTGATGTCATGGGTATGTGAGAGTTCCTTGTACTATGGTGGTATAAACTTTTTGAACTCTCTAATGAGACCATTTCTGAAAATTTTGACACCTCAGGCCTTCATCTTCCTATCAAATGCCTGACATAACTTAGATGAAACATTTTCTAAGTGTTGAGTTCCCAAGAAATTGCTTTTCCATAAAGAAAAAGCTGTCCAAATACTCACTACACCCTAGATTTCCTCTGATGGAACTTTTAGAATCTGGAACTAAGATGAAATAATACCAACTGAGTTTGTTTTTTTTGTTATAGTCTGAGCTAAAAGTTATACACAGGATGTATAATATATAAATATTCTGTAGAGCAATTACCCTTTAGGATAGTACTAAATGCACCCACATTCTCTTTAACTGTTCCCAGCACATAATAGCCACTGTTGCCCCAACTTCTGTTTCCCTGTTACACTGGAGGTGATTTCATTTGTGATCCATCATGCATTTTGTTTTTTTGTTTTTGAGACAGAGTCTCACTATGTCACCCTCGGTGGAGTGCTGTGGCATCACAGCTCACAGCAACCTCAAACTCTTAGGCTTAAGCGATTCTCTTGCCTTAGCCTCCCAAGTATCTGGTACTACAGGTGCCTACCACAATGCCCAGTTATTTTTTGTTGCAGTTGTCATTGTTGCTTTTAGCTGGCCCAGGCTGGGTTCGAACCCACCACCCTTGACGTATGTGGCTGGCTCTGTAACCACTGTGCTACAGGCAACAAGCTCCACCATGCATTTTAACACAAAAACTATATTCTGAGTTCTCTAGGCAGTAGAATCATATCCCAGTTACCTCCACAAGAAAAGAAGTCCAGCAATTAATTCGGCCCTAATCATGGACAAAAGCAATGCAGTTTTATATTTGCTGTGGTTTCAATGTTTTCCCCAAAGTTTATGTGTTGGAAACTTAAGCCTCCATGCAACAGTATTTGGAGGTGGGATACTTAAGTGATTAGGTCATGAAGGCTCTGCCTTCATGAATGGATTATTGTCCCTAAGACAGCAGTGGGTTCATTGTTGAGAAAGTGGTTTTGGGTTGGGCACAGTGGCTCACACTTGTAATCCTAGCACTCTGGGAGGCTGAGGCCAGTGGATTGCCTGAGTTCACATGTTTGAGACCAGCCTGAGAAAGAGGGAGACCCAGCCTCTAAAAATACCTAGGCATTCTGGCAGGCATCTGCAATCTCAGCTACTCAGGAGTCTGAGCCGAGTGAATAGCTTGAGTCCAGGAGTCTGAGGTGGTTGTGAGCTGTGATGTCAGAGTACTCTACAGGTGGGGACAAAGTGAGACTCTGTCTTAAAAAAAAAGAAAGATTTTCTGTAATGGCTGCACTAGTTTACATTTCCAAATACTGTGTATGATTGTTCTCTTGTTTTCACACCCTCACCAATACTTGTTATCACTTGCCTTTTTAGTAATGGCCTTCCTACCAGGTGTGAGGCTATAGTTCATTGTGGTTTTTTGGGGGGGAGGGTTTGTTGTTGTTTGTGTGTGTGTGTTTGTTTTTGAGATAGGGTCTTGCTCTGTTGCCCAGGGCTACAGTGCAGTTGCATCATCATAGCTCACTGCAGCCTCCATCTCTTGGAGAGAAGTAATCCTTCTGCCTCAGCCTCCTGAATAGCTAGGACTACAGAGGTGCACCACACACCTGGTTATTATTTTGTTAATTTTTTTGTGAAGACAAAAAATAAAAGTTACGGTCTCAAACTCCAAACCTCAAGCAGTCTTTCTACTTCAGCTTCTCAAAGTGCTAGAATTACAATTGTGAGCCACTGTGCCTAGCCACATTGTGGTTTTGGTTTGCATTTATTTCCCTGATGATTGGTGGTGTTGAATACCTTTTCAAATACCTGTTGGCAATTGTATGTCTTCTTTGTAGAAATGTCTATTCGGGTCCTTTTCTTCCAGGACTTCTATAGTTTTGGAGTTTACATTTAGGTCTTTTATCTATATTGCGAGTATGGTATAAGATAAGGATTCAATTTAATTCTTTTGTATATGGATATCTAGGTTTTCCATCACTATTTATTTATTTATTGAGACTGAGTCTCACTATGTCACCCAAAGTAGAGTGCCATGGTGTCACAGCAAGCTCAAACTCTTGGGCTTACCAAATTCTCTTTGCCTCAGCCTCCTACGTACCTGTGACTACAGGCGTCTGCCACAATGACCAGCTATTTTTTGTTGTTGTTGTTATTGTTGTTGTTGTAGTTCTCATTTTTGTTTGGCAGGCCTGGGCAGGGTGTAAACCCGCTAGCCCCCAGTGTATGTGTCTGGCACCGTAGCCACTGAGCTATAGGCACCAAGCCACCAGCACCATTTATTGAAATATTCTTCAATTGTGTATATATATATATATATTTGAGACAGATTCTCACTATGTTGCCCTAGGTAGGGTACCGAGGTGTCACAGCTCACAGCAACCTCAAATTCTTGGGCTTAAGTGATTCTCTTGCCTCAGCTTCCCAGGTAACTGGGACTACAGGTGCCCACCACAATTCCCGGCAATTTTTTTTTTTTTTTTTTTTTTTGTAGTTGTCATTGTTGTTTGGCAAGCTTGGGCCAGATTCGATCCTGCCAATCCCAGTGTATGTGGCCAGTGCCCTAGCCACTGAGATATAGGCACCAAGCCCAAGTGTGTATTCTTGGTGTGAAAATTAGTTTACCATGTGTGTTTGGGTTTATTTAAGAACTCTGTATTTTGTTCCATTGGTTGATGTTTCTGTTTTTATGCAGTTTTGATTGTTGTAGTTTTGTATTAAAATTTGAAATCAGGAAGCGTTATGCACGAAACTTTGGCTTTCTTTCTCAATTTTTTGACTCTTTGCGGTCTTTTGTATTTCCATATGAATTTTAGAATTTTCTTAATTTATCAGAAAAATAATATTGGAGTATTGTTAGGGATTGCAGTGAATTTGTATATTGTTTTGACAGTCTAACAACATTAATTCTTCCAACCATGAATACAGGATGCCTTTCCATTTGTCTGAGTCTGTTCAATTTCTTTTGGTAATGTTCTAAGTGTGTGTATCTTTCACCTTCTTGGTTAAATTTATCCCTGCATAGGGTGGCGCCTGTGGTTCAGTGAGTAGGGCACCGGCCCCATATACTGAGGGCGGCGGGTTCAAACCCTAGCCCCGGCTGAACTGCAACCAAAAAATAGCCCGGCGTTGTGGCTGGCACCTGTAGTCCCAGCTGCTAGGGAGGCTGAGGCAGGAGAATTGCGGAAGCCCAAGAGCTGGAGGTTGCTGTGAGTCCTGTGACGTCACAGCACTCCACCCAAGGCGGTAAAGTGAGACTCTATCTCTACCAAAAAAAAAAAAAATTCCTGTATATTTTATTCTCTATGTGATCACAATCTGTGTCACTTTCTTTTCTTTTTGTTGAGACAGAGTCTCGTTATGTCGCCCTCAGTAGAGTGCCATAGTGTTACAGCTCACAGCAAACTCAAACTCTTGGCCTTAAGCGTTTCTCTTCCCGCAGCCTCCCAAGTAGCTGGGACTATAGATACCCACCACAACACCTGGCTATTTTTCTGTTGTTGTTGTCATTGTTGTCTAGCTGGCCTGGGCTGGGTTCCAATCTGCCAGCCTGATTGTATGTGACTGGAGCCCTACCAACTGAGCTACGGGCCCCACCTTTTGATTTGTTTTTTGAATAAGTCATTATTAGCGTGCAGAAATGCAGTCCATTTTGTATGTTTATTTTGTATCCAGCAACTTTTCTGAATTTTTTATTAGTTCTAACAGGATTTTTTATTTTGTAGTGGTGTCTAATCTGGCTTTCTACATATAGTATCCTGTTATCTGAGAAAAGATCTAATTTTAGTTCTTCCCTTCTGACTTATATGCCTTTCCTTATTTTCCTTATTTGATTGCTTTTGCTAGAAATCTTTCTATTGGAATCCAAATACTAAGGTGGGCATCTTTGCCTTGACTTAGAGGAAATCTTTCTTAGATCTTAGAAGAAAGATTTGTTTTTTTCCCATTGATGATGATAGCTATGTGCTTTTTTTGTTTGTTTGCTTTTAGAGACAGAGTCTCACTTTGTCACCTTCAGGAGAGTGCCGTGGCATCACAGCTCACAGCAACCTCCAGCTCTTGGGCTTAGGCTAATCTCTTGCCTCAGCCTCCCAAATAGCTAAGACTACAGGTGCCTACCACTATGCCCGATTATTTTTTTGTTGCAGTTTGGCCAGTGTCGACTTTGAACCTGCCACCTTGCTATATGGGGCCGGCACGCTACTGACTGAGCCACAGGTGCAGCCCAATAGCTATGTGCTTTTCATAAGTAGACTTTATCATGGGGAGGAGTAAAGGGCTGATCTGTAGGTTAGGTAGCATGATCAGTGATGCGCCTAGACAGGCTAAGGCATCTCACACCAGAGCCCAGAGAGGCTGGAATGTTTAAAATCCTCCTCCCAGAGAGTTCTGATTTCTGATGAGAGAGGGTAACCTGGAAGAGTATGTTCTGATCTAAGGATAAAAGGCTTCTCGCAGAAACTCAAGGACATTCCTGAAAAGTCCTCCCCATGGTAACTCAGCTCCTAAGAATTTGTAAAATGTTAGCTTCCTGGAACCTTGAAACTAACTCTTGCTTCCCCTTCTGTAAACCCTGCATGTGCTTTGAACCCTCCAATGAGGAACAATATAATAATTTCTTTGTATTCCTACTTGTGCATCCTATAAAAGGATGATCAGGGAGCTTGGCCATCTTGGATGCTAGTTCACTGAAGCTCTACCAGCTGGAATAAAGCCTTCCTCTTTCAAACACAGGTGTTTTGGTGAATCTGTCTCTCCATCTGGCCTTGTTTTCCTGCCACACTGGTAATCCCAGAGACTGAGGTCCTAGCCCAGCACCATTGCAGCTTTGTCCTCAGTTATAGTAGTTGAGTTCCTCTCCTCTTTGGGGCCCATAATGGGAAAAGGCTCAGGAAGCCGTTGTAGAAAGAGGTCTTCTGGTTCTTATGCTCACCTTTCTTCACCCAGTGCCCATAGAGCTAGAAGGCATGGTAGTCAATGAGGTGTCACACTGATGGCAGCATGTAAGGATCTCTCAACAATGTACTCAGTGGACATACACGATGGGTGCTTGAGGCCACTCATTCAGCAGCCAGCACTCTCTACACTGTGATCTGGAATTGCTAGTGGGGGATGTGTGAGGTTCCAAGGTTGGCTGCCTTCACAACACTCAAAGCAGGGGTGGTATAGGGCCTGTTCAGCTGTCAGATGCTCCTCAGGATCAACCTGCAGGATCAACCTTGACAGTGTTTGAATGATCTTCCCACTGGGGTGGATTAAACTGGTATTGGCCCTTCATGATCATGCATAACATTAAGATATGGTGCAGGTGCCAGAAAGGTGGCGAGCCAGCTAGGATGAACAAGATCACCCCACAGGTCCAGAGGTAAACCTTGTTGCCATAGCCTGGGTGGGTTTCATCCGTCAAGGATTTAAGGATCTCTACTGCTAGATACCCTGTGGTGCCACACAATTCTTATAGCTTCTTGCCAGGTTCCAAGTGGCAGGAGAACCCAAAATCTGAAAGTCGGGTCTGCATATTGTCATCTGTTTTATTGTCAACAAAACTAAACCAACCATTAGTTTTGTTGATTTTTTTCCCTAGGAGATTATTCTCAGGCTTGAGTCTTGGTGCACAATGTTGTTGGCATAGAGAAAGTTCACAGCTTCCATCAGAGACCTCCTGATGGACCTGGTTTCCTTTTCTGAGAGGGCCACCTTCTCTGTCAGATAGTCAAACAGCTCTCCCTTTTGCATCAGGTCAAACACCAGGAACAGGAAGCTAGAAAAGTTGTAGGAATTGATGAGAGTGACAATGTGTGGGTGGCCAGCGACTTTGCAAAGGATGTGTGTCTCTTGCTGTGTGGCTTCCCACACCTCCTCCAGCTGATCAGGACTTAGCTGCTCAACTATCACCTCCATTTTCTTCACTGCAAACTCCTGGCCTGTAGCTAGATGAACACAATGGCAGGTCACAAAGCTCACTCCTCTGCCAATGACATCCTTAAGGTAACATTTCTAGTAAAACTTCTTGGCTTGTGGCCCAGTTCAGCAGCTTATCCTCCAGCTCCATGTTCAGTGTCATTCTGAAGGAAGGGAGGGCCTTACCCCTGGAGGCCCCTGTGATGACCTAAGGCTCCACCTCCATCCTTGTTGGGAGGTTTTCAGTGACTACTTCAGTGTCTATACTTGTTATTTGTATATTTAGGTTTTCTATTTCTTCTTGATTGAATTTTGGTAAGTTGTATTTTTCTAGGAATTTTTACCTATTTCCTCTAGTTTATCCAAGTTGCTGGCATGTAGTTGATCATTGTGTCCCTTATGATTCTTTTTATTTGTGATGCATCTGTTATGATGTTTCTGCTTTTATTTCTCATTTTGTTTGAATCTTCTCTGCTTTTTTGTTAGGTTAAGGATTTAATGATTATTTTAAACTATTAGTTTTGTTGATTTTTTCCCTATGGTTTTTCTGTTTCCTATATGATTTATTTCTGCTCTGATCTTTATTATTTCCTTCATTTTTCTAACTTTGATTTTTCCTTCTCTTTCCTAGTTCCTTAAGGTGTGATGTTAGGCCATTTATGTGACATCATTTTTCCTTATTCATGTAAGTGTTTATTACTACAAACTTCCCTCTTAGAACTGCTTTTACTGAAGTTAAGTTTTGGTCTTTTTCAGTTTTCCTCCTGTTACAAAATTCTAATTTTATACCTTTGTAGTTAGACAAGTTACTTGATATTATTTCAGTCTCTTTAAATGTGTTGAGGCTTGGTTTCTATTCTAACATATGTTCTATCCTGGAGAATGTTCCAGTGTCCTTAGCAGAATGTGTGTTTTGCTGCTGCTGTTAGATGAAATGATATTAATGAGTCTATCAAATCCATTAGTCTGATGTGTAGTTCAAGTCCAAAATTTCCTTATTAATCTTCTGTTTGGTCCTATCTCCATTGCTGAAAGTACAATTATAATATTGCTGTCTCGTGGCCAGTGAGTAGGGCACCAGCTCCATATAACAACAGTGGCGGGTTTCAGCCCAGCCCTGGCCAAACTGCAATGAAATATGGCTGGGCATTGTGTTGGACACCTGTAGTCCCGGCTGCTTAGGTGTCTGAGACAAGAAAATTGCCAAAGCCCAAAAGCTGGAGGTTGCCGTGAGCTGTGATGCCATGGAACTCTACTGAGGGCAACAAAGTGAGACTCTGTCACTAAATTTTTTTTTTTAATTAAAAACAAACAAACAAACAAAAAAACAACCAAATAATATTGCTGTCTGTTTCTCCATTCACGTATGTTACTATTGGCTTCATATATTTCAGTGTTCTGGTGTTGAGTGTGTATATATGTGCAATTATTATGTCCTCTTGATGGAATGATCTTGTTATCATTATATTTGTCTCTTGTGGAAGTTTTTGATGTGAAGTCTATCGTGGCTGATATAAGGATAGTCACCTTTGCTCTTTTGGATTACCATTTACGTGGAAGAACTTTTTCCCTCCCTTTACCTTCAACCTATGTGAAGGTTGTTCTAGTGAATTTTTATAATTTCATATTTCTTTGTCCTCTATTCTAAATATAGATTGGACTTCTTCATATCAGAGTCAAGTATTAGTCTCTTCTTGGCACAGTTTCTAGTTCCCCAGCTCTTTCTGGTTCCTCAATGTTGCTGATACAGATGTTTGTTGTTGTTGATACAATGTTGTTGATAGAGATATTGCCTCATGCAACCACTTCCTGGTGACCACCACCCTATAAGGACAACTAGATACCAGAATTGTATAACCAATATTCTTTACAAATAAAGAAGAATGAAGATGTTCCCTGACAGGCAACAACTGGGAGAATTTACTGCCAGTAGATTTAGCCTTCAAAAAGTCTAAAGGTCAGAAACTCTAATCTGTGCATGGAAATGCAAAAGATCAGATATGAAATAAATCAAGGTAAAACAAAATACTTTAGTCTTAATATTTAGCTGCTCTTCATGATAGCCGACTGTTTAAGAAGAATAGCATATATAGTATGTGTACAAGTAAAATATATGAAAGTAGTACTTTAAATAACAGGAGGAAGAAATATCATATTATTCAGAAGTAGATTCATCTTTCTAAATATATATTGTAAACCCTAGGGCACACTGGTTGAAAAATCATTGCCCTAGGTCTACCACTAATTTTTTTCTAATAAGACAAAATGGGATAATTCAAAATATTTAGTTAAAAACAGTGAAGATGTAAAAAGAGAAAAATTAGAATAAATAGAAAATAACATAACTAGATTATATGTTTTACTCCAAGCATATTAATAATCAATGTAAATGTGAATTCTCTAAACACATGAGTTAAAAGACAGATATTGTCACATTGGATTTAAAAAAGCGAGACCGATTGCTGTCCACAAGAAACCCACTTGAAATGGTACACTCAAAAATAATTAAAATGGTTATTTTATTTTTATGTATTTTACCGTACAAAAAGTTTTAATACGTGCAATCCACAGTATTAACAGACTTAATAAATACATCTATATGACATGTGAATATTTGGAGAACAGGCATTTGATTCAATTCAATATGTATTGTTATAAAAAATCTCATAGCAAACTGAAAATAGAGGAAAACTTTTAAGTAGGGTATTAGCTAACATCACACTCAATGGTGAGAGATTGAACACTTTCTAAGAACTGAATAAGGTCATTGCTGTGGTTTCAACATTTGTCCCTTCCAAAACTCATGTTAAAATTTAACTGCCATTGTAACAGTATCAAGAGGTGGGGCCTATAATAGGTGATTAGGCCACATGGGTTCCACTTTCATGGATAGAATTGGTACAGTTATGAGAAGGCAGTGTTGACCCTCCTTACCCTCTTTTCCCTTTTCATTTTTCTGCCACATGGAACAGTGTCCCTTCTCAACTCCAGGGATCCATTCAAGGTGCCATTTTGGAACCAGAAACCAAACCTGCTGGTACCTTAATCTTGGACTTCCCAGGCTCCAAAACTGAAAAACAAAAGTCTTTTCCTAGCATCACTTATTATTATAGCAGCACAAAACAGGTTAGCAGTGATTTCTTTGTACTACTATGCAACCTCATCCTATAGGTTCTATCAAATAAAGTAGGGAACAAAAAGAAATAAAAGTGTTACAGTCTGGAAGAAACAAAATGGTCCCTCTTTGTAGAGAAATGAGGTGTCTAAAGAAAGTCAGAGGGGACTTCTGGGAAGATGGCCAACTGGTAGCAACCCTTGGCAGAGGCCCCTGAGCAGAGGAAGAAAAACTGGACAGAATCGGACTCCATGAAGCCAAGGATGGGGAGCTAAGCCAGGAAAGAAGTTTGGCAAGCTGTAACTCTAAGGAAGACCATTCAAGAAAATAAATTACAACTACAAAGCCTATTGCCTAAGGGAGGGAGACACCTCCCTCAAGCAGGAGGCCGGCCACAGGGTATCTGCGAACAACCAGGGAACAAAAGATCTCTCATTTTACCTCACTGGAGAGAGCTGCAAAACTCTAGGTCCCTTTCTCCATGGAGGTCCCACTTATGAACCTACACACTATCCCACCAGGCATAAAATTGAACAGTTATTTTCCTCCACAAGTCCAGACTTCAGTTCACCCTTTTCCCCTTGCATGGTGGTCTGAAGTTCTGCCCACTGCAGAACATAGTGTTTGGTCTTGTCCTGAGAGATCTGGGCATGGTGTGGACCACCAACCATCAGGATGGAATCTGTGACTAACAGGGAAGTAAGAGGGTGTAGGAAGAAAGGAATGCTTGGTGGGAGGAGGAGCAGTCCCCTGGTTATGACTATGCCCAGCCAGTGGTAGTGTTGACACTTGGTTTGGGCTGTGTCTAGCGGGACAGGGTGCACAACTCCTGGCTCTGATAGCACACCCAGTGAGAGAGTGGTAGCCCCGTGTGGACTGAGTTCGGCAGACAGGACTGGTCCCCAGCTCCTGCTGGGCCTGGGAGCAGAGGCTTGATAGGTGTGTGGATTGCAACCTGAGAGCAAGGGCGTGATCCCCTGATTCCAACAGAACCCTTAAGCAGTGGCTTACTGAGTGTGAACCATGACCTGAGGGCTAGGGCGTGGTCCACTGTCTCCAGCGGGGCTGGTGAACTGAGGCTTACCAGGTGAAGACTGAGACCTGCAGGTGAAGACCTGTGGTGCCCTGACTCTAACAGAGCCTGTGAACAGAGGGTTGCCAGACTGTGGACTGATACTGGCAGGCAAGGGTGCAATCCCCTGACTCCAACTGGTCTGGCAAACAGAGGTTAGCTATGTGTGAACTGAGACAGAGGGTGGGCCTGGTGCCCTGACTCCAACAGAGCCTGAAAACAGAGGCTTGCCAGGCAGTGGACTGAGACAGGCAGGCAGGGGCATGGTCTTCTGACTCCAAGTGGTCTGGCAAGCAGAGGCTAGCTATATGTGGACTGAGACCAGAGGGTGGCCCGGTTCCCTGACTCCAACAGAGCCTGTGAACAGAGGCTTGCCAGGCAGTGGACTGAGTGTGGCAGGCAGGGGTGTGATCCCTTGACTCCAACTGGTCTGGCAAGCAGAGGCTAGCTGTGTGTGGACTGAGACTGGCCCCAGCTGAGCCTGTGAGCAGAGAAGTGGACAATAGTGTGGACTTAGTCTGGTAGGTGGGAGTGTGGATCCCTGTCTCCAAATGTGCTGTTGGAGACCATTGAATCCCTCTCTGTTGGGTAGGGTTTGCACTGCCTGAGATAATTCAGTTGGAAGCCGTGTCTGGGGATGTCCACTCAGGGACATTCTGAGGTTGACCTTCAAAGTTCTGTAGCACAAAAGAACTGAAGGGTGGGGGATGGGCACCACAGCTGTTTGTATCTCTTCACAGTCAGGATTTAAATCTAATACTGTGATTTCTTAGGATAAAGTAGGGGTTGGCTAATATCAAAATAGAGCTAGCTTATGCTATCTCACCAAGCAGGTCCTCAAAGCCTCTGGCCATAACTCTGAAAGGGGCATTTGTAAGGTTGTAGGAGATAAGCCACAATTACAAAGCCTAGAGCTTTGGTAAGGGGCTATCTCTACTACTTGGGAACCCCATTTCAATCTCACCCTACCAGTTCTAATAACTAAACAATGGAAAATAAACATGGTGCAGACCCAGTAGAAGAACTCTGGCAACATGAAAAACCAGAGTTGATCAACCCCCTGAAGAAATGACAATGGAAATACAAGTGAAGATTCCATGCATAGACAAATGGCAGCAATGTCAGAAATTGAATCCAGAATATGGATTGCAAATAAGATAAATAGAATGGAAGAAAAGATGGAAATTGAATTCCAAAGAGTAGTTCTAAAGTTGTCTCAAGAAATTAATGAATTCAAAGCCCAAGTCACCACAGATATAGATGTAATGAGAAAAGAGATAGCAGAGCTCAAGGAAATGAAAAAGTTGGTTGAGGAGCTCCAAAATACAGTAGAATCCCTCAGTAGTAGAGTTGACTAGGCAGAAGAAAGGATCTCTGAAACTGAAGACAAAGCTTTTGAACATTTCCAGACATTCAAAGAGGCAGACAAATAGAGAGCAAAAACTGATCATTCCCTGAGAGAGTTGTGGGATCACTCCAAAAGATCAAACATTCATCTTATAGGAATTCCCAAAGGAAAAGAGGATGGCCCTAAAGGTACAGATGCTCTCCTCCAAGAGATTATGAAGGAGAATTTCTCAAGCATTGTATAGATACAGAACTTCAGATAGCAGACAATTTCACAACCCCAGCAAGACTCAATCCAAATAAGGCATCTCCTAGACACATTGTGATTAACTCTGCCAAAGTTAAGATGAAGGAGAAAATCCTGCAAGCAGCCAGACATAAGAAAAGCATCTTATTCTACAAAGGGAGAAATATCAGAATAACTGCAGATCTCTCAGCTGAAACATTTCAAGCCAGAAGATGGGCATCGACCTTCAATCTCCTAAAAGAAAACAACTTCCAGCCCAGGACCCTCTATCCAGGTAAACTGAGTTTCATTTGTGATGGAGAAATCAAATACTTTAATGACATAGACATGTTCTACAAATTTGCCATAACTAAACCACCTCTCCAGGATATTCTCATACCCTTTCTCCACAATGGCCAGTGCAATGCTCTACCTCCAAAGTAAACTCATCCAGAAATTTTTGAACAAAACCAAACTTCCACAGTGCTGAAAGGATTAAAAATGTCCACTGGACATCTGAAAATTATGACACCCAAAACACCACCAGGTTTATCAATTCTCTCAATTAATGTGAATGGTTTAAATTGTCCTCTAAAGAGGCACAGGCTGGGTGACTGGATACATAAACTCAGACCAGATATCTGCTGTATACAAGAATCTCAGCTTACCTTAAAGGATAAAAATAGACTCAGGGGGCAGGGATGGACTTGTGTAATACAGGCAAATGAAAACCAGAAAAAAGCAGGGGTTGCAATTTTAGTAGCAGATACAATTGGCTTTAATCCAACAAAGATAAAGAAAGATAGGAAGGTCACTGCATATTCGTCAAGGGATACATCCAACATGAAGAGATTTCGATAATTAACATTTATGCACCCTACCAGAATGCTCCTCAATTCATAAAGCAGACCCTAATGGATATGAACAACTTGATATCTTCCTGCACTATAATAGTTGGAGATTTTAACACCCCTTTGACAATTTTGGATAGATCCTCCTAGAAGAAACTAAACAAAGAAATATTAGACTTTAACGTGACCTTAGAACAAATAGAATTACAGAACTCTACAAAACATTTCACCCTAATAAAACTGAATATGCATTCTTCTCATTAGCCCATGGGTCATCCTCCAAAATAGATCATATCCTAGGACACAAGTCTAACCGCAGCAATTAAAAAGTATAGAAAGTATTTCTTGTATCTTCTCAGACCAACACAGAATAAAAGCTGAACTTAACAGCAATAGGAATGTTCATACTCAAAAAAAGTCATGTGAGCTAAATAATATTAGGCTGAATGATAGCTGGGTCAAAGATGAGATTAAGAAGAAAATCACCTGGAACAAAATGATAATGAAGACATGAAGATACAAATTATCAAAACCTGTGGGATGCTACAAAGGCATTCCTAAGAAGGAAATTTATAGCATTGGAAGCCTTCATCAAGAAAACAGAGAGAGAGGAAGCCAACAACTTAATGGATCATTTCAAGCAACTGAAAAAGAAAGATCATTCCAACCCCAAACCCATCAGAAGAAAAGAAATAACCAAAATTAGGGCAGAATTAAGTGTAATTGAAAACAAAAGAATGATTCAGAAGATCAACAAAACAAAAAGTTGGTTTTTTGCAAAGATTAACAAAATTGATAAATCTTTGACCAACCTAACCAGAAATAGAAAAGTAAAATCTCTAAGATCATCTATCAGAAATGATAAAGGAGAAATAACAACAGACACTTCAGAAATTCAAAAAATCCTCAATGATTACTACAAAATTCTCTATTCCCAGAAACATGAAAATCTGAAGGAAATGGACCAATACCTCGAAGGACACCACTGTCCTAGACTCAACCAGAAAGAATTAGAAATCTTAAATAGACGTATATCAACCACTGAAATAGCATGAACAATAAGAAATCTCCCTAAAAAGAAACATCCAGGACCAGATGGCTTCACATCTGAATTCTATCAAACCTTTCAAGAGGAACTAGTACCTATATTATACAACATTTTCCAAAGCATAGAAAAAGAAGCAATACTTCCCAACACATTCTATGAAGCAAATATCACTCTGATACCCAAACCAGGAAAGGATCCAACAAAGAAAGAAAATTATAGACCAATATCATTAAAGAATATTGATGCAAAAATATTTAATAAGATATTAGCAAACAGAATTCAACAACTCATCAAAAAATTTCTACACCATGATGAAGTTGGTTTTAATCCAGGGTTATGGGGTTGGTTCAACATACGCAAATCTATAAATATAATACATCACATCAATAAAGTAAAAAACAAAGACCATATGATTCTCTCAATTGATGCAGAAAAAGCCTTTGATAATATCCAGCATTCTTTCATGCTCAGAATTCTTAAGAAAATAGTTGTAGAAGGGACATTTTTTAAACTGATAGAGGCCTTCTACAGCAAACCCACAGCCAATATCATATTGAATGGTGTAAAATTGAAAACATTTC
>CAUYPK010064283.1:0-28340 GCA_963574355.1 Loris lydekkerianus | reverse complement strand
AAGTATTGTTTTTTCCAGATCTTAAAGTATGACAGTGGGGCTTTAATAGGGATTGCATTGAAATTATATATTGCTTTGGGTAGTACGGACATTTTAACAATGTTGATTCTTCCCAGCCACGAGTATGGTAACATTGGTGTTTTGACAGGGATTCATTGAACCTGTAGATTTCTTTGGGCAGTATGGTAACTTTCACAATATTACTTCTTCCAATCCATGAGCATGAAATGTTTTTCCATTTTATTGTGTCAGCTATAATTTTTTCATCAGTATTTGTAGTTTGTGTAAGCTACAATTTTTTTCATCAGTATTTGTAGTTTTCCTTGTAGAGATCTTTTACCTCCTTAGTTGAATATACATAGTGTTTATGGGTGTATATATATATTTTTTATTTTTCTTATTTATTTATTTATTTATTTATTTATTTATTTATTTATTTATTTATTGTAGCTGTTGAAATGGCATTGCCTTCTTGATTTGGCGCCTGGCTAATCACTATTGGTGTATAGAAATGCTACTGATTTCTATATATCGGTTTTGTATCCTGAAACTTTGCTGAATTAATTTATCAAATATAAGAGTTTTTTGTGGAGTCTTTGGAGTTTTCTAGATATTATAACTAATTACCAGCAGACAGGGATAATTTGACTTCCTCTTTTCCAATTTGGATGCCTTTTATTTAATGTTTTTCTCTTTCATGATTGCTCTGGTGAAGATTTCCAGTACTATATTGAATAAGAATGATGAAAATAGGCATTCTTGTTTTGTACCACATACTTTCAGCTTTTCCTCCATTGGGTATAATGTTAGCTATGGATTTACTGTATATGGCCTTTATTATTTTATGGTATCTTTCTTCTATGCATGTTTGTTAAGAATTTTTACCATGACAGATGCTGCATTTTATTGAATGCTTTTTCTACATTTATTGAAATGATCATATAGATTTTGTCACTAATTCTGTTAATGTGAAGTATCACATTTATTAATTTGTGTGTAGAACTATCTTTGCATCCCTAGTATAAAACCACTTGGTAATGGTATATTATCTTTCTGATATGCTCTTGAATTGAGTATGCTAATATTTTGGTGAGAATTTTTGCATTTATGAGCATATTGGTCTGTAGTTTTCTTTTCCTTTTTTTTCTTTGCAGTTTTTGGCCGGGGCTGGGTTTGAACCCTCCACCTCCAGCATATGGGGCTGGTGCCCTACTCCTTTGAGCCACAGGTGCTGCCCTCTTCTCTGGTTTTGATATCAGAGTGATGCTGGCCTGTGGCCCATGGACCTCATGCTGATTTTGTGAGAACTTATTTTGTTTATCTGTGGTGTCAGATATCATGAAAAGTATGCATGGACCTGTTTTTGCTTATTAGCTTTTGATAATGTCTGTGTATTTAATGTGTGGCCAAAACACTATTCTTCCAATGTGCAGCAGAGGGGGAAAAAAAGGTTGGACAACCCAATATGGTCCATCATGGTAGTCTCTGATGATCTTTTGTATTTCTAAGATATCAGTTGTGATATCTCCCTTTTTTCCAACTTAGGGTATTTGGACTTCATCTCTTTTTCGTGGTTAGTCTATCTAGTTGTTAATTAATTTTGGTTTTCTTTCTTCAAAGAAGCAAATTTTCATTTTGTTTATCTTTTTTTTCTATTTCATTTACTTCTACTTTAATCTTTGTTATTTATTTTCAACTGAAACTTTAGGTTTGAATTGTTCTGATTTTTCTAGTACCTGGATGTATGACATTAAGTAGCTAATTTTTGATCTTTCTACTATTTTGATATAGATGTTTAATGCTATAAACTTTTCTCTTGACATTGCTTTTTTTGTATTTATAGGTTTGAGTATGTTGTGTTTTCATTTCCATTTGTTTCAACTTTAAAAAATTTTCTATTTTAATTTCTTCATTGGTTGTTTTAGGAGCATATTGTTTGATTTTCATGTATTTGCATGGTTTTTGAAGTTTCTGTTGGAAATTGATTACTGGCTTTATTCCACAGTGGTATAAGAAGATTCTTGATATGATTTCAATTTTTAACAATTTGTTAAGACTTGCTTTGTGGATTAACATGTGGTCTATCTTTGAGAATGTTCCACGTGCTGATAAAAAGATATAGATCTGGTAATTGTTGGGTACAAAGTTATGTAGAAGTCTGTTAAGTTCATTTGGTTTAAATTCCAATTTAAGTCCGATGTTTATTTGTTAATTTTCTGTCTGGATGATCCATATAGTGCTCTGCATGGGGGTGTTGAATCCCTCACTGTTACAGTATTGCTGTCTATTTCTTTCTTTTGTTCTACTAATACTCGTTTTATGAATATGACTACTCTGATGTTGGGTTCATATGTACTTAAGATTATTACAGCCTCTTGCTGAATTGCTCCCATTATTATTGTATAATGACATTCTTTGTCTTTTTTAATTGGTTCATACTTAAAATGTGTTTTAACTGCTATAAGTATAGTATACCTGCTCCCTTTTGGTTTCCATTTATATAGAATATCTTTCCTCATTTATTTTCAGTAGGTCTTTGCAAATAAGGTGAATTTCTTGTAATTGGCATGTAGTTTGATTGTTTTTAAAAATTCATTCTGTGAATATGATACTGGAACTTTCATCTTCAGTAGGTCCTTGGTCTTGGTGATTTGAAGAATGAATCAACGGACCACAGATCAGTGGCAAGTACTTTGAAAATGCTATCCTATTCCTTTTTGGTTTGTAAGATTTCTACTGAGAACTCTGCTGTTAGTTGGATAGGGTTACTTTTATAGGTGACTAAATGCTTTTCTCCTGCTAATTTTAAAATTCTTTCTTTCACTTTGACTTTTTTTTTTTCCCACTTGATGTTAGAGATCACTAGGCCTACTGTATCTGAGTGCCTAACTCTTTTGCCAGACTTGGAAAATCTGGTAAAATCAACTAATTTTCATCAACTAATTTTTAAAATAACTTTTCTAAACTTCTGATCTCTCTTCCCTCTGGGGAACACTGATAATTTTTTAAACTCAATTGCTTTATGTGATTCTAAATTTCTTGAAGACTTTGCTCATTCTTTTTTATTCTTTCCTTTTTTCCCCCACTAGACTATTTCAAAACACCTGTCTTCAAGCTCTGAGATTCTTTCTTTTGCCTGATCTAGTCTATTACTGAAGATTTCAAATGCATTTTGTATTTCCTTAAATAAATTAGTCTGTTCCAGAATTTCTGTTTCCATTTTTTCCTTTGAATATCCATATCCTTGGTGCATTTCTTATTCATATACTGAATTGATTTTCAGATTTTTTTGTATGTGTTTTTTTAGATTTCTCTTGCATCTCATTGAACTTTTTAAAAATCAATATTTTGAATTCCTTGTCAGGCATTCTAGAAACTCTTCTTGACTGAGATTTGTTGCTGGGTAATCATTGTTGTCATTTGATGGTGTTATGTTTTCTTGCTTTTTCATGTTTCCTGTGTTCTGTTGATAAGCAGTTGCTTACTCTAAGTTTTTAAAATTATTTTAACAGAAAACTTTTTTTCCTAAAGAGGTATGTATGTTGTTGGTTAAGTAGGATATTTAGCTTTGATTTGGGGTGCCCGTGGTAGTGTGATCTTCATATGATTTCTTTGTCAGTACACAGGATCAGTGGTATCTGTTAATTCCCTGGTGGCTTAGGGAACAGTAGTAGTAGGAGCCATGGTCAGGTGTGTGAATGTGTTCTTAAGTCCCTGAAAGATGGTAAATGATGACAGTAGCAGTTGTGGAGCACCTCGCTGGGACCTAAGCAGTCCATATTGATATGTCTGGTAGTTGAGGTAGATTGGGGAGGCTAGTCCCCAGTCCCACAATTGCCCATAGCAAGGTAGTTAGAATTGTCCTAAGTGTGCTTAGAAGAGCTTATTCTTCCCTGTGCCTCTCTAGCCAGGTGGTGGCTTCAGCTGTGTCATCTCAAATTTGCCTGAGAGTGGGGCACAGCCCAGAGTTAAACTCTCAAAGTGCTGCCACCTATGAGCCTGTGATCAGAGAATTCTTGTCCCCTTTTAAAAAGCAGAATGGGGTAAGAAGCTGTGGGAATGCAGGTCACTCACATCATGGCCTTGCAAGAACTTGTTGTAGGTATTTATCCTAGGTATGTAAGGCTGGTTCAATATTAAAAAATAATTAATATAATTCATCCATCAATAGTCTAAAGAAGAAAAATCATGTGATCATAGCAATAGATCAAAAAAGCCATTTGACAAAATCCAACATCCATTTATGATAAAATACACAGAAAACTTGGAAGAGAAGGAAATTTCCTCAACTTGATAGAAAAATCAATAGCTAACATCACACTTAATGGCAAGAAATTAGAAACTTTCCTCCTAAGATCAGGATGTCCCCTCTCATCACTCCTTTCTACACTTCGCTGGAAATTTTTGCTAATGCAATAAGACAAGAAAAGGAAATAAAATGTATGCCGATGGGGAAGAAAGCTATAAAATTGTCTTTGTTTGAAGATGACATGATTGTCTATGTAGAAATCCTGAAAGAATCGACAAAAAAATCCTCATGGAATTGACATGGAATGTTGTAGGATACAAGGATAATAATATAAAAAAGTCAATTGACTTCTTGTATACTAGCAATAAACAGGGAGAATTTGAAATTAAAAACATAATATGATTCACATTAGCATTTCCCAAAATGAAATACTTAGGTATAAATCTAACAAAATATATACAAATCAAAATTAAAAACCTACAATACTCTGATGAAAGAAATCAAAATTGAACTAAATAAATGAAGAGACATTTCATTTATTTGTGGACAGGAAGACTCAAAATTGTCCAGATATCAGTTCTTCACATTTTGATCTCCTTAAATTTCAATCAAAATCCCAGAATGTTATTTTGTGGATAATAATTTTTTTTAAAAGCTTATGTGGGAAAATATTTAGAACAGCCAATACAATATTGAAAAAGAAGAACAATTTGGAGGACTGACACTACTTGACTTGATTTAATATAAAGTTATAATAATCAAGATAATATCTTATTGACAAAAAAAAATCAATGATCTAATGAATGGAAAAAAGTAGAACTACACATAGTTAAGTGATCTTAGACAAAGGGACAAAGGCAGTAAAATAAAGATAGCTTTTTTAACAAATAGTGCTGGAACAAGTGGATGTATGTATTTAAACAAACAAACCTAGACACAGACTGTTTATCCTTGACAAAAATTAATTTAAAGTAGATCACATACCTAAATGTGAAATATACAATGATACTGTGAAACTTCTAAAAGATAATATAGGAGAAAATCTAGCTGGTCTTGGGTTTGATGATGACTTTTATATTTATTTATTTATTTATTTATTTATTTATTTATTTATTTTTTGCACTGCCTTCCTAGCACTCACTTCAACACTTAGAGCATAACAGGTGCAATATGTTTATTGGATGAATGAATGAATGTTTAAACCATGTGGTTTAAAGACTGTATTGGGGCTCAGTGGCCAATTTCAGTAATAGATGCCTCATTGCTACACAGCCCTGTCCTGTTTTGTGCATTTTTCATGTGGTAATAAACAGTGGGTAGGGAAGAAGGAATCCCACAGCTCAGAGCATCCCAGACCATGCTCATGGCTGGGAAGAATCAATGTTGTTAAGATGTCCATACTACCCAAAGCAATCTACAGATATAATACAATCTCTATTAAAGCACCATTGTCATACTTTAAAGGGTTTGAAAAAATAGTACTTCGTTTTATATGAGATCAGAAAAGACCTCAAATGGCCAATACATTACTCAGAAATAAAAACAAAGCAGGAGGTATCATGTTACGAGACTTCAGGCTATACTTTAAATCTATAGTAATCAAAACAGCATGGTACTGGCACAAAAATAGAGAGGTAGATTTATGAAACAGAATAGAGAACCAAGAGATGAACCCAGCTACTTACCATCATTTGATCTTTGACAAGCCTATCAAAAATATTCAGTGGGGGAGAGACTCGGTATTTAAAAAATGGTGCTAGGTGAACTGGCTAGTGACCTACAGAAGACTGAAACTGGACCTCCACCTTTCACCATTATCAAAACATAAAAACAGAGAAAATGCAATCAAAACCACTTTCAGATATCATCTAACTCCAGTAATATTAGCCCACATCACAAAATCCCAAAACTATAGATGTTGGCATGAATGCAGAGAAAAGGGAACACTTCTGTACTGCTGGTGGGAATACAAACTAATATGGCCCTTTTGGAGAGAAGTTTGGAGAATACTCAATGAACTAAAAATAGACCTACTCCTCGATCCTGCAATTCCTCTTCTAGGTATAAACTCAGATGATGATGACTTTTAGATATGACAACAAAGGAATGCTCCACAAAAAAAGAAATTATAAGCTGGACTTCATTAAAGTTAAAAATTTCTGCTTCTGCAAAAGACACTGTCAAAAGAATGAAAAAAAAAAAAAGTCATAGACTGAGAGATACAGCTTGCAAAAAGTATATCTGATAAAGTGATGAAGGACTATTATCCAAAATATACAAAGAACTCTTGAAACTCAATGATAAGAAAACAACTTGCTTTAAAAATGGGACAAAGACATTAACAAACACCTCACTAAAGAAGATATACAGGTGTTAAATAAGCATATAAAAAGATGCTTCCCACATGTCATCAAGAAAACTCAAATTAAAACAACAGATGCTACTACATACCTGTTAGAGTGGCCAAATCCAGAATACTGACAAAACTAAATGCTGCAAACATTGTGGAGCAATAGGAGGAATTCTCATTCATTGTTGGTGGGAATGCAAAATAGAACTGCCACTTTGGAAGGCAGTGTAAGGTAGTTGCTTACAAAATTAAACAAACCTTTACCATGTATATGATCCAGCAATCACTCTCCTTGATATTTTCCCAAAGGAGTTGAAAATTCATGTCTATACAAAAACCTACACAAGAATGTTTATGGAGCTTTACTTATAATTGCCTAAACTTGAAAGCAACCCAGATGTCTTTCAGTATATAAATGAATAAATAAACTATGGTACATCCAGACAACATAATGTTATTCAGGGCTAAAAAAAAAAAAAAAAAGAGATCTATCAAGCCATGAAAAGACATGCATGAAGAGATTTAAATGCATATTATTAAGTGAAAGAAGCCAATTTTAAAAACTACATACTAGATGATTCCAACTACCCGACATTCCAGAAAGGTCAAAATTATGGTGGCAGTAAAAAGATCAGTGGATGCTAGGAGTTAAAGAGGGTAGGACCCAGGTTTTGGGGGGCAGAGAAAATCCTCTGTGTGGTACTATAATGGTGGATAGATAGTGTCATACATTTGTCCAAACCCATAAAATGTACAACACCAAGAATAAATCTTCATGTAAACTATGGTCTCCGGGTAATAATGAAGTGTCAGTGTGGACTCATCAGTTGTAATAAACGAACTACCCTGGAGGATATTGATGATAAGGAAAGGTACCGCATGTGTGTGGGCAGGAGTTTATGAAAGATTTTTGCATCTTTCTCTCTATTTTGGTGAGAAGCTAAAACTGCTTTATAAAAACTCTATTAAAAATGATTATTTTTAAACCACTCAATGGTGGTTGTTCCTCTATTTTCTATAGGGAAGAAAAATCATGCTTGATAGTGGAACTGGTTTATACTTCAATTGTGGAATGCCTACGATGGGCATGACCATCTCTGCTTTCTTCCATTCCCTTGCTGTCATCAATCCCTTTCATCCCTGCCATAATTGCTGTCTTGTTCTGTTCTTGGGAATTTCATGAAAACTGAACCTAAGAAGACCAACATTTATGGTTAAGAGGATGGGCTTTAGAGGCAGACAGCTTTGACATAGAATTTCACCTTAACCATTTGTCACACATTTGTGTGATGCTGGACAAGTTACTTAACTTACCTATGCCCCATGTTTCCTTTGGAAATACAACTCTTGCTTGTCTCAGTGGGTTGCTGAAAGGGATTTAGCAGATTATGTGTCTAAGGAAGCTCATGTCCCTTAGTGCATGAGATAAACTGTCAGTGTATGACATCTGTTTTCATTCTTGTTGGATCTAGGTGGTTGTACCAATTTTAGGAAATTACCACCATACTGCGTATAGTTTCATGGTTTTCTCTTATTACTTCCGTGAGCCAAACTGCATGTTCCTTAAAATCAGGAGAATTATGTTGACACTTCAGCATTGAACATACATGTATAACGATTGCATTGTGAGTATTTATTTAATTGATTTATGGAGTTCTTACTGCAGGTAGTATGTGGTGCATAAAATAAGTATTGGATTACAGATATTCCTGTTTGAGGAATTTATGGTTTAATAAAAAAAATTTTTTTAAAGCTTATACTTCTATTTTTTTCCCTCTTTACCAGTTCCAAATTTACTTATTGCTAGAAATGAGTTGGTGCCTGGAAATTTAAACACATGGCATGTTTTCGCATTTCTTCTGATAAATTATAAAACTTTGACCTGAAATGAAGTCAGGACAACCTGTTTTCAGTACCACAGCCTTGGCTGCCAAGCCCCCACTTCCCTGGTGGTACATCTCACTCTCCGAACACTGATCAGAAGGTGAAAAAATACATTTCTTCTCTTAAATCCTTAGGTTTGTTTCCTCTTTGAGCCTTGAAGTTCACTCTTCAGTAAAATGAGATAATACTACTTCCCATATGAGGATTAAATTAGGTTATGTTAAAAAAAAAACCCAGCCAGCTTCTGGCTTTGGTGAGACTGCAGTGAGCTGCAGTTGGCATTTCTTGGCTTCAGTTCTCAGCTTAGCTTTGGTGTGCTCTTGCATGGCCATCGTCCCCATTTGTTGACTTGTCTCTCCATTTCCCTTGGCAAGGATGGCTTCTGTCTTGTTCACTGCGGTATCCCCAGCACCTAGCAGTGTGTGGTATATGAATGGAGCTCTGTACATGTTTAACAGCCAAGTATTACATTATAAAAGACAGGATTACTATGTGAGTGGCAGCCTGGATTTTTCTTACAGTAATTTTCTTAGTACAATACACAGAAGGTGTTCAACCTGCCACAGAAAAGCTCCTCTGAAAGCCCTGTGTGAGGTTTTCTACATTAAAACATTTTTATTTGCATGGTGATTCTTAAAATAATTAAACATGGGATTACAGCATGATACAGCAATTTCAGTTTTGTGTGTATGTACCCCAAATAATGGAAAGCAGGAAATTGAATAGACAGTTGTACACCCGTGTTAATAGCAGCAGTATTCACAATAGCCAAGAGGTGAAAACAGCCTGAATATCCATCAACCAATGAATAAAGTTATGTTATACATGTGTAAAGAAATATTATTTAATCTTAAAACTAAATAAAATTCTGATACTACAATATGGATGAATTCAGCAAACATTACGCTAAATAAAATAAGCTAGACACAAAAGGACAAGTATTGTATAATTTCACTTAGGTGATACCTCAAGGATAAGCAAATTCACAGGGGCAGAGAGGAGAGTGTGGACGCTAGGGACTGAGCAACTGACAGAAAGGGGAGTATTGTACAGTGAGTACAGAATTTCTGTTGGGGAAGATGAAAATGTTCTGGAGACGGAGAGTAGCGATAGTTGCACAACAACATGAACGTAGTTACTGCTGCTGAACTGTACACTCAAAAAATGGTCAAAATGGTAAATATTATGTATATTTTTACATACACAAAACATCTTATTTAGGACAGTTCATCCCAGCGAAGGATCGTCTCTTCTCAAGCTAGACAGGGGCAGAGAAGGAGGGAGCTACTGCCCAGAAACTCTAACCAGCTGACCTCTTCAGAGCTGCCTGGCAGTTCTAATGGCCACGAGCTCCTGACCATTCCTCACAGTCTCACCTAGGAGCTGTGTCGGTTGGTTCCTATCAGGTCTTGATTGTCCTACAGAAGTTGCCTTCCTGGGCTATAATTGTCTTTTCAGATGACCTCAGTGCTAGGATGATAATCATTTGCTTGAACCTGACTTTGTCTTTCGTGTGACACTGTGACACTTGTGGCTGGGTGTAACAGAACATGAGTGGAATTCGGTAGACTTGAAATTTGGTTTCCCCAGTTGGCTTTTCTCCCCATCCCACCTCCCAACCCTCCCTTCTCAACTCCTCTGGCTGCCTTGTAGCTTTCCCTCCTTTGTCCATAGGGGACAATTATGAGGGTAGAAATAGCATCTTGGTGCTCATCTGATTTTTCCAGTGATGATACCCACATCAGAAGAACCCTGTTTATACTGTAGATTGAAATGATTTTTTTCCCTCCTTAGCTGCCAGAACCATTTTGATCACTGAGAATCAGATCTGCTCTGTGAGCTCATATATCATCATTACCTACAATACAAATTCTGAAATCAAAGCAGACCTGGCAATTTTTTGATGCACAGAGTGGAGCAGAGCCCAGGTCACCCTGAATCAGTTGCACCAGCTTTGCCTTGCTGGCAACAACAAACATGTCACTGACAAAATTGCTGAAGAAAAGATGACTCGGTAAGTTCAGTGCAGAAGGTAACTTGTCAGTGACAAGGGTGGGATATTTTTATCCTTATAACTCAATGCTAATGAAATTGGTGGGAAGAAGACCTGACCCAAGATGTGGCCCTCAGGGAGCAGGAAGAAGCAGGAAGCACTGGAACTGACCTCTTTTCAAAGTCATTTTTCTCAATACAGCCATGATTGAATCAGATGGTCTTAACAAGAGCTTAGGAGTTGGAGACCCAGAACAATAACCAGTAAGGCCTGCTTGTCATCCTTAAGCACACCCACAGACAGCTCTGAAAGGCATGGACAAGCTGTCATACCTGGGTCTCAGTTTCCTCATTTGTGGAGTGGAAAGAATCACACTGTATGGTCCTTTGCTATTTGAAAAATTAGATGGTGTTTGTCAAGTGATCTGAATCTAAGAATAGAAAGAATTATAAATACAGGCACATTTCACTCTCATTTTACAGTTGTTAGCAAAGCTTGAGGTGAGGAATGAAAATTGCTCAGCCATGAGGGCTTACTGCATGCCTCTTTAGGGAATGGCATTTATGAAAGGAAAGGAAATTAGAAAGGGGAGAGATGTCCATTGACTGGAGAAAGAATAAAGACATTATGCTAGTGGTCCCTAAGACCACCCTTAGCCTATCCCCAAGACCACCCTCAGCTTTAATTCACTGGAAAGACTTATAAGAGCTAGAAAGGTGGTTGTGCTCATGGTCGTGATTTATTACAGCAAAAGAATACCAATTATAGTAGCAAAAGAAAAGGGTACTTTGGTCAGATTTTAGAAGAGATAAGGCACAGAGCTGTCACTGTTCTTTCCCAGTGAGTTGTGTAGACAGTGTTTAATTAGCACAATTAATTAACACAATCCTAGCAATGATGTATGACAACATGTACAAGGTATTGCCAAACAGGAAAGCTCATCCCGGTTTTGGTGTACATAGTTTTTATTGGGGACCAATCACTTAGGCACTTGGTACCTATAGGACTGTCCTTAGCTATGCAGCCCTCAACCCCTCTGGGCCACTGACACAGCACAAACCACAGCCTCCTGCATAAAGCAGGGTTCACCCTCAGGTGCATTGTTAGCATACGCACTCTGGTGTGGCTCTTGGCCCCAGGTTTAAAAAGACAAACTTAATAGGCAGAATATTCCAAAGGCTCAGAGATTATCTCCCCCAGCTGGTCAAGAAACAGCCCTTCTTTTGAAATGTACTGGGTTTGAGTACCCTAAGTCTGCTGCACAGATAGGAAGAGTAGTGAAGTCCAAATTCCTTTTGCCTGCTTACACTGAGGACTGGGCAATGTCAAATGTGCTATACCCTGCATTCTATGGTACTGCTTAAAGGCTTACAGCTGTTGCAAACACACAATTTATCCATTATGGCTTCTCTTTCTCAAGGATATCTCAACATTGTTTCCAGATTTGCTTCACCAAATTTCTTTTGGGACCCAAGCCTATGAAAATGTTTCCTTTCTCATGGTACTTTTTCATGCGTTTCTTTTAAAAGCTGAAGAGCACTATTGTAACTAAGCATCTTTGCCTTTTCCTTGGCTGCCATAATGTTCAGAGCTGAGTTCTGGGCTCATTGGATGTAGCCTGTTTTCTGTCAGAATTGCTTTCTTGTCTCCCCTCTTTAGTGTGACAGAGCAGAAAGAGCATAGTTTTGAAGCCCAAATACACAGATTCAAATCCTAACTCTTCAATGTGTTGGCTGAGGCTGTATGGCTTCAGACCAGTCACTTAACTCCTTTAAATGTGTTATCATTGGCAAAAAGACTTTTCAAGATTGTTGAAAGGATATGATATAAGGATATAAAGTGCCTGGTGCTTGGTCCACTCTAAGTAATGAGTAGCTGTTCTTATCAGAGCTTCTTTTTCTTTCCTTGTGTTAACAGTTTATTTTTCTTTCTTTACTGGAGGTGGTGGTGGTGGTGGTGGTGGTTGTGTTGTTAATGTAAACCTCCTTAAATCTCTGTTGACAGATGACAGAATACAAAAATCTGAAGAGCTTTTAAGTGTCTGCCTTGGTCACAGACTCTGGATGTGAGAATAGACCTCCCCGCATCTCTGATTGTGGGGAGCAAGCGGACGGAGGCCCCAGCTGCTGTGCTCTGAAATCCATCACTCCCTTTGTGCTGAAGTCACTTTCCTGATGAGTACCAAAGGAATACAAAGGCAGGTCTATTTCTGGGAAACATAGCATGTCTCCGACAAGCAATTTGACCCCACACCCTTTATGAATATTCCTTCAAACTACACTGTGGTCCAAGATGCTTCCCTCTACCCTGTTTCCTTCCACCCTCTCTCCTCTGGAGTTAGGCCTGTAGGGTGACTCTCTCAGCCTCTTGTGAATCCATGCACATTTTTGCTCACTTTCTGTAATGCATTTCTTCTATGTTGATTTCATCTCAGCATCTGCTTCATGGAGGCTCCAGAGTCATCCGTAGACTGTTAGTCTAGCAGAGGCATCCTCAAACTTTTTAAACAGGCGGCCAATTCATTGTCCCTCAGACAATTGGAGGGCCGGACTATAGTTAAAAAAAACCCCAACAAAACAAAACTATGAACAAATTCCTATGCACACTTCACATATCTTATTTTGAAGTAAAAAAACAAAACAGGAACAAATACAAAATCACACCTCCTCATGCGGCCCCTGGGCCATAGTTTGAGGACCTCTGGCTAGCATGTAGTGACTGATAGAGTGAAATATTCTTTTCTTCTTACAGAGAAGGAGCTTTACCCATTATAGATCCAGGATAGCACCACTACCTTCATCATGCTGTGATCCTAGTAGTTGTTCTGCAACAAATCTGCATGTATAGTACCTGGAGACAGTCTTCTCACTCTCCGGGGCTACTTGGTTGCACATACAAGGAAGGGCAGTCCACACATTGCAGCTTCCATCCTGGTTGTGAGATCATCTTAGACCTAAAGAAATATCACAGAGAGGGTGTCTGGTCCCCAGGGGAGTGGACTAGGCTATTTAAAAGTTCTGATATGCATGGTAATAGGCAGCATTTCCCCTTCTTAAATGACACACGTCCCAGCCAGGGGCATTCCTCCTTGACTGACTAAATTACATTTTAACGCAGATTCTCAGCTGTTTACCTTTCCTGCCTTAATCAATAAGGGGCTGAGAGCAAATAGCTTGACATCTATTAGCTGAATCAGTGTGAAAACACTGTGGAGCTTATCATTGTACCTCCAACTCTGTTCAGAGAACTGAAACTAATTGAAATTATTTTAAGACTCATGAATTTGGGACAGTTTTGATGCTATCTGCTCTGCTGAGAGACAGTGATTCTTTGGAATATATCTGTATTACTAGAACAGTACTTGCAGTGTTCTGGCACTATTTATCTATTTCTAGATACCAGCTTGGATTATAATCACAGCTCAGGCAAGGTAGGGTTTTCAGCTGCTTTGAAACTCAAAGGCCCCACCTGAGGGATGAGGGGAAAACATGAATTTATGAAGGACACTTAAGGTAATCAGGGGCAGGCAGTTGATGACAGGTATGTGACAGGCCAAGAGCTCATCTGAGTGGGTGGAGAGTTTGAACAGAGGCATCTGGTAGCTGGAAATAGTCAGAAGTCCAAACACAGAGGTGGCCAAACCTAGGAAGGCCTTTGAGGAGGTGGTGGTTCCACACCTTGAGAAGAAAGACCCAGAACCAGTTATTAACAGGAGACTGAGTAGAAAAATAAGGCAGAAGGATAAATGCTGGAATGCATTCTGTGGTCAGAGCAGAGCAGTGGCAAAACCAACAGACCCTCCAAGGAAAGGCTTCTTATCCTCCTGGTCAGGGAGAGGACGGGTGTCTGACTGCAGAGTCTGGGGGGAAGTCAGGTTTTGCTGCAAGCTTGTGGTGTGAATATGGGGAAAGAGAAGGGATAAAAAGGATCAGGGAAGAAAGGAGTTATAGTTAAGAAAGCTCAAGAGACTGGGAAAGAAAGCAAGCAAAACATTAAAGAAAAGGGCAGTTTAGAAAACATCTGGAAAAAAAGAATGCCATTGTCAATGTAAGATTTCCTTCCTGCCAGCTCTCAGCTCTGCAGCCCTCTGATTACATTCAGTTAATGTTTCTGCATAAGGGACATGGAAGCTGTGAGGTCTCATGTGGTGGGCAAGCTCCCCTCTGCAGCTAATTCAGTGCAAGTGGCCTCAGTAATTCAGCCCTCTCCTTAGTTGGACCATGTTAGTAATACAGGGTTCCCCCATTCAGGGCTAGACAGGACACCTGATATTTTCTAGTGTGGGTGAGCTCAGAAATCATTCTCATCACAGACCCCAACTGTAGGCACAAACAGGCCCTTTCCAATCCTTATTCTATGGGGAACAGCAAGGTCATGAACAAAATAGCCTGATAATATCTCATTTGGGCTGTTCCTCCTGGAGTGAGGAGCATACATCCTGATGCCTCGTTTGGGGCAAGGACTGCAAGGACCACATTTTTTTTTTTTGCTAATTTTAGGATTATTTTCTGCCTGCAGTCCCCTGGCCAATTATGACATGTTCAGGATTTACATTCTCCAAATCCACTAGCCCAAAGGATAGGAAAAGCAATATATAAGCCCCTAGACAGCCACTTGGGACCCCCTTCATTTCTAGAGGTTCTATTCCTCCTTCTTTCTATTATCTATCTGTTTTATCATTCAATAAACTCTGTCCTTTTGCTTACTTATGTGGTCTGTGGTTTCATTCTTTGAATCCCAAGATCAAGGACCTGATGCAGAGAGAAATTCTGGCTTCACCAATTCCACTTGTGTCTCAGGCCTGACACAGACCTGTTCTGCGCCTCCCAGATGCTGATGCTGAGACTAGAGCTTCTGCTGCTATCTCTGCGAACTTGTTAAAAGAAGTACTGATTTTAGGGGATCTGCAAATGGAGGCATCATTGTCCATGTGCTACTGACATACAAATATGGCCTCTTTTCAGAGTGTGTTCAAATGTATCTGTTCATTCTTCTTCCCCCTTAGTGAGGAAGTCAGGTATGTCGTCCCTTTGCCATCAGCAACTATAAGCACCATGAAGGTATTAGGGCTCAGAAAACAATACCCTTAAATGAAGGCCTCTGAGGCAAAAGGTTTTCTCTGACCTTATCCTACTCTCCTGTCTCCCAGTCTCACCCTGTTCCCACCCCAAGTCTAGCTATAGAAACTAGAATCCCTTCTCCAAGGCAGGTTATAGAATCCAGAACCAAGTTTCTTGAAAGCCAGCCATAAAATGTAAAATTATTCTGTGTAACAACTGGCTATAAAGAAATCATCTGAACTACTTTGTTTGACTACAGGTCACAAAACCCCCATTCCAGAGAGGGCGTTGCCACACACCCAGAAGGGAAGAATGCTCCTCAGTGGCCAAGGAGAATCTAGACACACAGGCCTTTCTGGGTGTCCCCACTCAGCCTGGTAGCCTGAGATCATGCCATTTTTGTCCAGTCTTATTTCTACATGGCCATCCATACTTTGTTGATCCTAAGCATAAAAACAAGCATTTCCCCCTTCATCTTTGGGTCTTCATTCAAAAATAAATAAATAAATATGAAAACAAATCTGTGTGCCTTTTCTCCATTTAATCTGCCTTTTATGAGTTGATTTTCCAGTAACCCTTCACGGAGCCAACCAGACCCTTGGCCACTACAGAGCTGTGGGCTCCATTGTTTTGCCCCCTGCCCCTTCCTGGTTCCTTCTGCTACAGGGATGGTGGTGGCTCCAGGTGTTCAGCCTCTGCTCCTACGGTGGATGCTCCATTGTTATATCTTTGCTATGTTTCCTTTTTCCTGAGAACTTCTGTTTTAACTGCTCATTTGCTTAATTACCTCTATTGCTGATACTCACAAAAAGATTGAGGATGTAACAGATGGTGCCTTGGGATGGATGTATGTTATGGATGCAGAACTATCAACACACCTATCTCAATTCCATTTTAACTTTCACATTATGTCCCCCTGTGGACTGTTGGCAATGAACTAAGCTGCTGTGTGCTGCTGGCGCCCGGATTCACGTGGAGCTTAGTAATTCTTGATGCCTCCTGCGCTTCCTTCCCCCTCCCATCTACATTTGGCTTCCCAGCGCTTTTGTAATGATTTCTGTAGAATCTTTAAAAACTATTCCACCTCATTTACAATATGCCATAAATGATGTGGATTTGGCAAAGTAAGTAGTAATAAGAAAACATTTTCAATGTTCTGTATTTTTCCATTAAGCTCCCTCCCCCAAATTAGTGATTATAAGAGCACCATTCTCTATCCACAGCTAATGATGTGCAAGCCCTGATTTCATTAAAAATCTCATTATTCAGAGATTTATAACTCAGCCCAAGAAATCTCTGAAATTGGAAATAGATCCTATCTCAGTTTAGAAACTTACTTTTAAAGCATTTGGATGAGGATTGAGTATTCAGTGAGAATACTAGATAGTAAATAAATGTCTCAGGATATTGAGATGATTGACCAAAATCAACAGAATGAAACTTGATACAGATTGTTGTCAAGTGCTATGTGAAGGCTCAAAAGTTATAAGATAGAAAGGATGGATGTCAGATATTTGGGAGTTAGAAAACCAGGCATTGGCCCTGTCTCTGTGTCCAAATAACTGACTGAAAAATTCACTGGAGCTCTCTGGGTTAAAGTTACCTCTCCCATCTATAGAAGGAGAGGCCATAAGATCTGAGATACCTTCAGGCTCTAGAAATATCAATTGGTTATAAAGCACAGATTTAATTCCCCACTAAAATAAACTAGGGTTCTCTGTAGAAGTGGCTGGCGTAGTATAGGTGAATTGGAGAATAATCTCATCTTCTGCGAGAAAGTAAGGGAAGTGCTCAAAAAATAATGGGGTCTTAATAAAGGTGCAAGAGAAAGCTTAATTTGTTCTCACTGGCCAAATCTGGGACAATTTGAGCAATGACATTATTCAGCATGGTAACAAAATACGAGAAAGAGAGAATGAGAGAATGAGAGAGAGAGAGAGAGACTCCAAATGATAAAGCAAATGGGTGAGAATGCCATCAATAATTAATCTGAGGGAAAGATATGTAGATGTCCTTTGTACTATTATTCTTATACATCTGATTTTACATCTTATACTTCTTACTTTGCAGATAGATTTGTTTGTTTGTTTGTTTTTTGATAATTCAGAGCTACCAGTAAGAAAGAACACCAAAGCCTAGGTGAGATTTAAGAAAACAGAAAAACCTAAGTGAAAAAATGTGCAATATGGAACCAAAGTGTCATAATTGTTAAACTATCTCATTCAAACACTAGCACATGTATCTGGAGTGTTCAAAATAGCTCCTGCTGAGTCTTGCTTATTAAATAGCACTCTGAGAAACTGAGATATGCTTGTGGAAGTGTGACACGAAGAGTAATGGATTTGGGAAGGGAAATCAAAGGAACCTAGCAAGAGAAAACTGAGGTGGGCTTGAGGGAGAGGAAAACTGTTACCAGGTATCTGAAGGACTGGAACACTACAGAAATAAGATTCATTCACTTTAGCTCTGGGGGATAGGATCACAGGTCGACTGGACTCCATATGAAGAAGTAAACGTTTCCTATTAGATTTTTCCGTGAATGAAACAGCTACTCTACCAAGTAGTGACTTCTCCTTACTGGAAGTTTAACTTCTGCAATAATTGATCAGGAATACTGTCTAAAGAATTCTCACTGAGGAGAGATGGCTGGTTTAAATTGATGCTTCTCAGCCCATTGGATAGATACCTAGGAAATCTTCGGAGTTATTTCAAGGGATGATCAAATGTATGTGTTCCCCAAGTATAATCTTTAGATCCCATAGCATATCTTTCATTTGTATTTATTACTGTTTTCCAAATGTAATAGATTCAATTTCGTTACCAGAATTTCTTTCTTCAGTAGGTCCTTTTTCTCAGGGATTTGAAGAATGAACCCACAGACCACAGAATAGTGATAATAGGATTTTGTTAGACAGAAAGGAATACAGAAGGAGTAAAAAAGCACTAGAGCTTCTGACAAAGAGGAAAACTCAAGTCCGAAGTCTTCCACATAGGTCCTTTGTCTAGGGGCATATATATTCTGAAGAATTATATTCTGGCTAGGACTTGGTAGGTGGAAAAACACCTTTACAAACTTAGTGAGTGTATTAACAAATGAATGGATGCAGTCCCTCCACTGGGGCAAGGTTATTAGTTCTTGGCAGTTTTTGTCTCAGGGAAGGGATTAGCATGTGCTCCCTACTCAAGGTGGAACAAAAGTGTTTCACTCTGCTTTGTTCATGACCTTGCTAGAGACCAGAGGGTGTGGCCTGGAAAGGGTAGCCTGTTTGGGCCTGGAGATGGGGGTCTGATTTCTGAGCTCATCTGGGCCTATAGAAATGAAGGGGGGTGGGGGGTCGGGTCCCCGTCCAGCCCTGAGTAGGGGAATCCTGTATCAATTTGATTTATAAATGTTTTCACTTAAACACCTTTCAGAATTCATACTACCCTTACGATGTTACATTTTGTTTCAGTATCCATCAGTAGCCCATTGATACAACCAAAGTCAGGAGTGGTTAGTTTAAATCAAGCTGGAGAAGCTGGCTCCAGCTTTTACAGAACCAGGAGCATTTACAGAAGCAGAAGCCAGCGTTAGTTTCCAGGTCCCAGGAATTTTTGTTAGGAAAGAAGGACTTGGCTAAAGTTAAGTACCAGCGTATCTGTAACAAGCATTACCAGGAATGATTTATCACCTGGGAAAACAACAGTAATTTAATTACTTTCATTTTGAAGAAAGGGCCAGGGCAACTCATACTTAATAAAGAAATAACAATAATGGTAATTGAGAACCTCTGGTTTAGATCAGAGGTTAGAAAATTTTTCTGTAAAGATCCAGAAAGTTCACTTTTTATGGTCTATGTCACAGCTACTTAGCTGTGCTACCATACCAGGTTAGCAGATAATGCATACATAAAAGAGAGTGACTGTGTTCCAATAAAGCTTTCTTTACAAAAGTGGATGGTGAGCCAGATTTGACCTGTCGGGTGTACTTTGCCAACCCTTGGTCTGGAAGGCAATCATTCAGGGACTTTCTTCTGTGAAGATTTCATAACCTTGAAAAATGTGCTGATGTGATTATTGAGAAGTGCTTACCTATTGAAATTGTTTTTCTTAAAATCTTTTAGCTTGAAAATATGATTTTTAACAATTTCATTTGACAATGGAATAATCTGCTCATGTGTTGTCAAGTTCAAAAAAGAAAAGAAATTTTAAAATGCCAAGCCATTCAACTTTAAAATGTCTTTGAGCCTGAACAGTTCATTAATTCAGACATTTTCACAGGGATGTGTGACAGATGAATGGGCACCTTGCTTATGTCTTTACCCTGAAAGAGGGAGAAGAGTAACTAAAATTGGTATGTTTGAACCAAAGCACGACCTTTCATAAAACTGTCACATTCTATCAATGCTGGCAAAGAGCCTGAACAGGGTTTCTCTGAGGAAAGCTCCACCTCTTCTCACTTCACCTGCACCATTTTTCTGACCTTGCTCTAAAATTGCAGGAACACTTACCCACACATGCACACGCTTGCTCACATACAGTCAATTTTGGATGATGTCAATGTATCAACAAGTTCCTACTATGCTCCCTTTGAGATGGTCAACTTCATATAGCAAGTTCATATGAAGACATGGTCTTGTTTCTGTTCCATAATGCTAAGATGCCAAGTATAAAACCACAGAGCATGCAGGGGCTAAGAAGTAGTTGGTATTTCCACAGATGTTAGCTCATCTGTGCTCACTATTCCTAGACCTAAATGGGAATTTTACAGCAACATAGACATTTTAGAATCAGATATTTTTTGAGGTAGAAAAGACAATTTAGGATATCAAGACCAATTCTTCCTTTTTTGCAGAGTAAGAAACTGAGGTCTATGAAGGTAAACTTACACAGCTTGTTAGCAGTACCTAAATGTGGAATATGTGCTCTTTTGACAGTTAAATCTAATAAAGAGAGTTATCATACATAATAAACCACTTCAGAAATATTTCCAAAAATACAAGGATTGAGAGAAAAGCCCACTGACATTTGTTTGGAAGATTTAACTTTATATTAATCAGGTTCCAGCATATGTTTGTCACTCTTACCAGCAAATTACAGTAGATTGCTCATGTAGATTTTTTTTTTTTTTGGTCCTATGCTCACTGTTTTGAGTCCTTAATCACATTCTAATGACCAAAGAGTTGGATAGTAAATATAGGCTCTAAAAATCGTAACCTCAAACATGAAGTCAAAGCAAAAATATAATGCTAAGAATTAGATTTTGGATTATATGTGTTATATAGACAAAATATAATTCCATTTATGTAGAAAAATCACACTCATCTCTTACTTAACACTGATTTACATCTTGGAATTATTTGTACACATATTAGTGAAGGGATTAAAATACCTCATGTTCTGAACATTAGGAAGGCTGATCTTCAACCCTGCTGCCTTCTTCTCTTAAATGGGTTCTTGCCAAACTCTTTGGACTGAACATTTGAAAAAAAGGATCTTGTCAGCAAAATCTGGGAACTAGTTATCTTGGTGAATAATGGGAACATCTTGTCTCAGTAGAGGAGATTAATGCTACCTCTGTGGAATGGACTCTGATATCTGCAAGAAATTTAATACCAGCGGCCAAAGTTTCAGCAATGCACCTTGAGAAAGCGGAGTTTACTTGAAAATTTGTACTGCTTAAACATATGATATAAGATAGAAAAATCATCCTTCATCACAGTGGATAAAAAGATTTTGCTTCTCAGTTATATGAAATAATTACTAATTTTTCCAAAAGTGAGGCAAAGTACACTAATGGGGTTTAATTTATCTTTACCAAGTTTGATGATGGTGCAGAAATATCAGTGAACATTGAAACAAAGATTATCAAGAAATTAATACTAAAAATATATATGCCCAAGAAAAGCTCAGGAATGAAAATTGTTAAATACCTAGGCAGACACGGGGTTTTGAATTGTTTACTTCCCTAGCATTAAAGACAATGACATAATAGGCATTTTTTTAGGGAGGTTTTTTTGTTGTTTTTATTTTATTTTATTTTATTTTTTTGTTGTTGTTGTTGTTGCAGTTTGGCCCGGGCTGGGTTTGAACCCGCCACCCTGAGTATATGGGGCCAGAGCTCTACTACTGAGGCACAGGCACTGCCAGATAGTTTTTTTATATGGTGTGTTTTGAAAGCAAGAATATTATCACATTCCGTTTCAAAGTACATTTGAACCTGAGTTATGAAGAAGTCAGGGACTATCCATTATTCATTGTTATTCATTTACATTTGTTAAACTGACATCAAATTAGAAGAATGGAATATAAAAGTATTGAAGTAAAACAATAGGCAGGCTTAGCTTAAACATGAAATCTTCAAAGAGTATAGGAAATTGACCTCTGATGGAATAAGGTAGACTAAGCATAGGTTTTTTTTTCTTAATCTTTTTCTCCTGACCCCTTCTCAAACCATAACATTAGTGCTAAATTAAAAAAACAAACTAACAAAACATTTCATTGAATCAGAAACATTGAATTTCTGAAAGGCACAATGTAGATAGGAACTTAATATGTATGATACAGTTGTTAAAAAACACGGCCAAAAAACACATAGATGTGTGGTAAAAATAAAATATTTTCATACAGGCAAGGATTGTATAAGTATTCTTGCCATACTAATTATGAAAATAATTACTTGAGGTTAGTCCAGCAAAACAAAGAAAGAAAACAAAGAAATGAGGGGCAATGTGAGTTCCTACGAACAGGGGAGCTAAACAGAATGAGTTGAAGAGATTTTCAGCAAGAAATCTATACAGCATGAGGACTATAGTAATAACAATGTACTGTATTCAGGATTTTTGCTAAATGGCTAGCTGCTCTTGCCACAGGAGGAAAATGGGTAACTATGTGAGATGATGTGTATATGAACTTGTTCAACTATAGTAATAATTTTACTATATGTGCATCTTACAGCATCACGTTGGTTGCCTTCAACACACACAATAATATACTAAAAAAATCAGATATTAAAAATATTTAATAATATATTAAAAAATATTAAAAAATAATATATTAAAAATAATCTCTAAAAAAATCAGCGTAACAGCCACAGAAAGAAATGAGTGTAAGAAGTTAGAGGAATTCACGTTGAATATCTTCAAGAAAAAAATAGAACAGTGGGCAGAGTAAGATGGCCTAATAGAAACCTTCAGCAATCATCCTCCGCTCAAATACCAAATTTGACAACTATTCTTGCAAGAAAGCACCTTCAGAAGAACCAGAAATCAGGTGAGTGATCCTAGTACCTGGTTTTAACATCATATCAAGGAAAGAGCATTGCCTACAATACTCCTGCTGTGTTCCTGGCATAGGAATGGCAGCACCAGGTGGAGAGAGAATCTGTGCGCCCAGGAGAGGCAGAGTGAAGGAACCACAGGGCTTTGCAGGGAACTCAGGGCCACCTTTTCACAGGGGAACAGAGCACAAGGCAGTTCTGTCAGTGTCCATGGAGCCTGCACCATCTAGACCAGCCCAGTCAAATGGAAAGCTTCTGCCTCCAGGATAGAAACATGAGCGCCAGCCAACCCTCCCCCTGCCTGATGAAAGTGGTCTGATACCTGAAATAAATGTTTAAGGCAGTCAGGCCACAAAGACTGCAGTCTTTGGATAAGTTCTGTGGCTGTGCAGCCTCAGAACTCAGGACTCATGGTGCACGTGACCCAACGAGACACCAGCAGTGATAGCCAAGCCAGTGACAGCGTCACCTCTCCCCCAACTCCTGGCAGGGCAGTTAGGGACAGTCTTCTTCCACTTGGGGGAAGGGAAGGGAAGAATTCAGAAGGCTTTGTTTTGAAACTTTGTACTAGCTCATCCACAGCAAAATAAAGTATGAAGCAGGCTCCTTAAGCCTCTGAGTCCAGGCCTAAGATCCTTGATGGCACTTCTAGAGCCATGTGGGGCCAGAAAAAACACTGCTTCCCTGAGGGAAGGACACAATCCTGAAAGAATTATGGCTAAAAAGCTCCTGAGCTTTGACTAAACATCACAGGGAGCCAGGCTAGAGTCACCATAGGCACTGGGCAAGAATGAGGTGGCTTCAGATGTGACATGGTACTGGTGGTCATGGGAGAGTGCCCACATCCTCAGATCCAGAAGCCCAACACAGAGAGTGAGGGAAGAGAGTGAGAACCTTTGCCTGGTAATACAGAGAGTCCTCCAGTATCCTAAGTGGTACCACCAGCAGTCTACAAGGGTCACACCACTGCTGGGCTTGAAGCACCCCCAGTGTTGACATGGTTATAGTGACCAAAGGCTTAGACCACGACACTTGATTCCCTTTGACTATCTAAGATGTGTTCTCAAAAACAATGGGTTCAAACAAGCCTACACTGTGAAGATTAGAAGAAATACCTAACTCTTCAATGCATAGACATTGACAAACTCCATTAGCATCCAGAACAACCAGGAAAACATGACCTCACCAAATAAACCACATAAGGCGCCACCTGATGGATTGCAGAGCGATGGAGATAAGCAAACTTTCAGACAGAGAAGTCAAAACAGCTGTTATGAAGAAGCTCAATGAACCTTAAGACAAGAAGAAACTCAGAAGCTTATCAGAGAAATTTAACAAAGAGATTGAAATAATAAAAAAAAAATCCAGCAGAAATTCTGGAGACAAAAAATTAAACGAACAAACTGAGAAATGCCTCAGAGTCTCTCAGTGGCAGAATTTATCAAGAAGAAGAAACAATCAGTGAGCTTGAAGACAAGACACTATTTGAAAATATACAGTCAAAAGGGGGGAAAAAAATGAAGCTTACCTATAAGAGCTGGAATACAGCCTCACAAGGGCAAAATTAGCAGTTTATTGGCCTTAATGAGGAGGTAGAAATATTGGGGTGGAATGTTTATTCAAAGAAATACTAACAGAGAACTTTCCAAATCTAGAGAAGATATCAACGTTCAGGTACAAGAAGGTCTTAGAGCACCAAACAGATTTAATGCAAACAAGACATTTAAGAACCAGTCTCACAAAAGTCACAGATAATGAAAAGGTCCTAAAGGAAGAAAACAATAATAATAAAAAAGGAAAAGAAAGAAATGTCATGTAAAGGAGTTCCATTATGTCTGACAGCAGACTTCTCAAGGAAACCTTTATAAGCCAGCAGAGAGTGGCATGATATATCCAAAGCACTGAAGGAAAAATAAAAACCTTTAACCCTAGAATATTACATAATGAAAAATATTCTTCAACTGTAAAGGAGAAATAAAGGAAAAACAAAATAATTTTGTTTTCTCAGACAAATAAAAGCTGAACAATTTAATCAACACCAGACCTGTTCTACAAAAAATGATAAAAGGAGATCTTTACTCAGAAAGAAAATAATGTTAATGAGCAACTAGAAATCATCTGAAGATACAAAACTCACTGGTGACAGCAAGTACACAAACACAGACTATTGCTATAATTGTAGTGTATTAACCACTTATATCTTGAGTATGAAGTGAAATAAACCAAGCACAGAATGACAGTCTCACATGTTCTCTCACCCATACGTGGGAGCTAAATATTAAACCAAGTGATTTCATGGGCACTGGCTGTGGCAGCACTGGGCCCTACACAGACCAGTCCTTGATGTGCCCTGATGTCCTATGCAGGTGTCTGTAGTGAGTCAGCTTTTGGGTCTCTGGGGAGCATGCTCGGGTCCATCACAGCTTTGTGTCAAGGAAATGATGCTGCTGCTACTTGTGCTGGTCCCTCACAGGTTGTTCTCAGCACCTGGTAGTGCAGACTCCAGCTTTCTGAGTCCTAGACGGAGACTCCTTAATGTTCAGGTCTGCCTGCTACCCAGGGTGTAGGGTGCTGTATGAGCTTGAGTGCCAGCTATGTGAACATACTGTTGTGTCCAACTGAAATAGGGATGCTGCGAGCCTTCAAGTGATGTAGGGGAAATGTTAGCTGGGCTTCAGGGATGTGGAGATGCAGGGGTGATTGGGCTCCAGATCAGGACATAGTTTGATGTTTGTTACAGTCTCAGAATGGTGCCATGATGCAGCAGCTTGGGTCCCAGGGATGAATGGAACCCAGTGTGAATTCCCTCTTGGCACAAGTTGGCTCATGGACTCAAGGGGTGAATGAAGGCTTTTCCTGTAGCCAGGAATGGAGATATCTGTTATGGGAATGTGGATGAGCTCCTGCAATGGGGAGCTCCACAATGAGCAATACCTCCTGGGGGTGGCCATCCACTTGGCTTCCTGTCTGGGCTCCCATCTCTCTCTCTTTTTTAAAATGTTTCCCATTATTTGATTATTATTTTTTTTAAGTTCAATATACAAATATCCATTGTGGGCTCCCATCTTGAGTTTCTCTCCTGGCTGAATTCCAGGGCTCTTCCTTATACATTCTGTTTGACCTGTGGTTTTGTTTGCTGTTTTGGTCCTTCTTTGAGGAGATGAGTGCTGGGTGCTTCTAGTCAACATCTTGATCACATGAGATTGTACTGTTTTGCTTTTACAGTCTCACAGGGAAGAGTGTCAGACACAACATTTGCCGCTCTATTGAGCTTTCATGTTCTTTTGATTCTTATTAGGAATTGACCACATTGTACAATAAAATATACCAACTTAAAAAAAATAAAACAAGTGATTTCATGTAGACAGATAGTAAAATGGTGGTTACCAGTGTCTGGGAAGAGTTGAGGGAAGGGAGGATAAAGTAGAAATAGTTAATGGGTGCAAAAATATAGATTATGTAGAATGAATAATATTTGATAGCACAATGAAGTGACTATAGTCAAAAATAAGTTATAGTGTCCTTTAAAATAACTAAAAGATGGAAGTGGAATGTTCCTAACACAAAGAAATGATAAATGATTGAGGTCATGAATGCCCCATTTACCCTAATTTGATTATATACATTGTACACCTTTATTAAGACATCACATAACCCTACAAAGATGCAAAGCTATTATGTACCCATAAGGATTGAAAATAAAACATGTTTTCAAAGAGGGACTTAGTAGGCCAAGAGTGGTGGCTCATGCCTATAACCCTAGCACTCTGCAGAGCTAAGGCTGGGAGATCCCTGGAACTCTGGAGTTCGAGACCAGCCTGAGCAAGCAAGACCCCATCTGTACTAAAATAGAAAATTAGCTGGGCATTGTGGCAGGAGCCTATAGTCCCAGCTACTTAAGGGGTCTGAGGCAGGATGATAGCTTGAACCCAGGAGTTTGAGGTTGCTGTGAGCTATGACGGTGCCACAGCACTCTAGCCTGGACAACATAGTTGGACTCTGTCTCAAAAAAAAAAAAAAAAAAAAGTAAGGAAAAAATAGAGTTAATTACACAAAGCACGAATGTTTTAAAAATCAGTTGAAGCCATATTTTATTAATGAAGAAAAAGAGACAATTAAAATTTCTAGAAAGAAAGGAAGAGTGAATTAAGAAAGTCAAGATTCATATTCAGAAAGTGGAATATAGCTTGATTTCAAGTTCTACAAAGCAGAAGAAGAAAAATTCAACATTATCTGAACTGTTTGAAAATTCTCTTTGGAAAAGTTTAGCCTTAGTTTCTTTCTTTCTTTCTTTCTTTCTTTCTTTTTTTTTTTTTTTTTTTCGGTTTTGGCCAGGACCGGGTTTGAACCCACCACTTCCGGTATACGGGGCTGGTGCCCTACTCACCCACCCACAGGCGCCACCTAAGCCTTAGTTTCTTATGAAACCAACAATAATTCATCATTCTTTTAACATGTAACAATTTCTTGCATTCTAGAATATTAGCTCTGAAGGTAAGAATAGTATTTGTCTTATTTGGTGCTATGTTGGCAATGCCTAGGATGGCAAGTGGGTACCACACTCAGTAACAACTTGCTTCCTGACTGATTATGGCAGCCAGTACTGATCGTTAGAAAACAACCATTTCATGTCATCTCTATTTCCACCCCAGACTGCTGTTAACAGTTCACTCAGAGTACTAATATTTTTATGCTATCTATTTTGCAAACTCTAGAACTTTTAGACTCTTTGTGGTGTGAGACCATACAGATCCCTTTGGTTAATTCTCCTTTGAATATTTTTAACATTTCATAAAAGGCCTTCTAACTAATGTAAAATTAGTTACCAGAAGTAGGGTATTGGAAGTAACAGGTACTAAAGTGTGATATGTGCAGAGGAGAGAAGTCATTATGGTAGAGGATATAGAGATCTCCTGTTTTCTAGGCTGGCCTATTGATGGTCTTCATTATGTAAAGGTGAAACTTTTTTTTTTGGGGGGGGAGCTTTTTTTATTGAGGGTACAATAAGCCAGGTTACACTGATTGTATTTGTTAGGTAAAGTCCCTCTTGCAATCATGTCTTGCCCCCCCCGAAGGTGTGGCACACACCAAGGCCCCACTCCTCCCTCCTTCCCTCTTTCTGCTATTCCTTCCCCCCATAACCATAATTGTCATTAATTGTCCTCATATCAAAATTGAGTACATAGGATTCATGCTTCTCCATTCTTGTGATGCTTTACTAAGAATAATGTTTTCCACTTCCATCCAGTGGAAGGACGAAGGATGTAAAGTCTCCATTTTTTTTTTTAATAGCTGAGTAGTATTCCATGGTATACATATACCACAGCTTGTTAATCCATTCCTGGGTTGGTGGGCATTTAGGCTGTTTCCACATTTTGGTGATTGTAAATTGGGCTGCAATAAACAGTCTAGTACAAGTGTCCTTAAGATAAAAGGATTAAAGGAAAAACACTGGAAGATATTGGCCTGGGGAAAGACTTCATGAAGAAGACTGCCATGGCAACTGCAACAACAACAAAAATAAACAAATGGAACTTCATTAAACT
>CAUYPK010064280.1:0-18889 GCA_963574355.1 Loris lydekkerianus | reverse complement strand
TATAGTTTAGCTTCATAGTAGGGCTGAGTACATTGGATACTTTTTCTTCCATTCCTGGGATACTTTGCTAAGGAGAATATGTTCCAGCTCCATCCATGTAAACATGAAAGAGGTAAAGTCTCCATCTTTCTTTAAGGCTATCTCTTTCTTAAAGAGTCCTCTCTTTTGTAAAAGGACTCTCTGCCTTCATGGAGTTTTTCCTCTATTCTGTGAATAGTTTCTACTTCCCAGATGGTAGTACTGGTTAGTAATTACACTCTAACTCCTCTTTGTAAGATAGGACAAGGAATTCAAGTCATTGAGATAGTACTTTAATTGGAAAAATAAAAAGCCTGTAATTTCCACACTATGAGTAATACTGAATCGGGGTGACCAAGTCATTCTTCTTACTTGCCGAGGACTTCCCTGGGCTTAGCACTGTAGATCCCAGGCCCAAGAAGCCTTTCAATCTGCAACAGACGAGGATGATTTGTCTCCCCAGCAGAGATGGTTTCTACACCTATGTAGAAAGAGGCTCTTCATGATGACTTGTATAACATCAAAAACAATCTGAATATGTCTGTTCTCTAAAAACCAACTACTTAAGAGCTCATATGGGAACGGTCACAAGAACACTTCTAGGGACATGGTATTATTTTACTTCTACTTCAATATCGAAAGGGAAACAGGTTAGGTGTTTTTCCTCAAATCACACAGGTAGTGATAGTTAAATGTAGGATTTGAACCCAAGTAGACGACTTCCATTTAGCAGACCACTTCTGTTAAACAGACCACTTCCATCTGTTCAGCTACTAAACCAGGTTGCTTCTTTGTTATAGTGCTCACTTCTGAAAAAAACTAGTGACAGAGACCTTGTACTGGTAGTTATCATAATGTGTTACATTCAACTGTACCTTCCTGATGAAAGCTGATTCCACCAAGGATGAGGGCCTGAGCTAGAAAACAGGGGTCTACTGGGAGGTTTGGTATGGGAGTTCTCTGCTAATGATGGGCTGCTTCCTTGCTCTTCCATTGTGTTTGCACCTGAGGTCAACCGAACATATTGTTCCTTCTCACACTATTCAAGCACTCATTTGTATAATCAGAATAGAATCAGCATGATTCATCCTAAGAGTATCCACAGCCCCCGTCACTGCCTCCTTAACAAGCCCAAATGAGCATTGCACACTGACTGTGGTTTTGATTATTCTATTTGTGCTTAGTCCCACTGACCCACTTAGAGCTGTAGTGGTATCCACATCATATGCTTCATTATGTAATTGAATTTAGTGTTCATGAGCTTTGGAGCCAGGAAAACAACATTCCAGGTGGCAAGCCAAATGAAGCTATTCTCCTAGTACAAAATGGGGATAGGACGTTGATGAGTCTGAAGACAAGACCTTTTCATTTTGATTAAGAGAGATTATTTGCTTCTTGAGGCCATGGCCTTGGGCCAGGAATCATTGCTGTGAAACATTTGAAAAGATGAAGACAACTTGGATGAAGAATGTAACAGGATTTTCAACGGGTCCCCGTATACCACTACTTAGAGAGTGTGATTGGCTCCAGGAAAGAATGAAAATATAACTTTAAAAATAGAATCCCTTGGCCCCAGGGAAGCACATTAGCCATGCCAGATCCCATGAGCTGGCACTTGGAGTTCTATGCACTTTAGTTTACACCAAGGTATGTCAGGACCTTGAGAGAGGCTCGGTAGTGGTACCATTAGGGAGAATGGTAGGGCTTATTTTTAGTTTGGATTGATGTGTCTCCAAGGGAACCAGGCGAGCAGTTTACATAAATGCTAAATAGTAAGACTTTTTCTGTAAATAGAACATCAGTGTAATGGTATGTAGTTTGTTCAAGAAGCCAGCCTAGGGACTATGTTGAAATTACATTTAAAGCAAGATGTATTTCCTCCACTTTGCTAAGTAAGTGTAGAAAATGAAACTAAGAGTTCCTACCGTGAAGATGAATTCATACATTGCTATAGGATTTGATGCAAGTGGGTTATTTTAAAGAACCCGATTGTCAAAATGTAAAATTGAAAAGTAGTTTGAAGGTGCAAAAAAGTGAATAGAACAAATTTTTAAGTTCTAAATCAAATTGACAAATTCAAGTGCCATTGGGCAATATTCATGAAAGGAAAGTCAGTGTGGGTGATGGTACAGAGGGTGACGTGGAATATCATGTATCATGTCACAGAAGCAGTCACAACGCAGCACAGTGAGAATACACCAGGGAAACCACTTTGTATAAGAGTAGTAAATTGCACTTTGGTAGACAGAGAAAAACATAAAACAAACCCCCTTGTTAAACTCCTTTAAACTAATAAACAGGATGTGTGGTGCATGGTACTGTGGCAGGCAAGTGTCCAGTGAAAACAGAAGAGAGGAAATACTGCCCACGTGAAATGAAATCCAAGGCTGTGGCCTGGTGGGAGTAATGTGTTATTCGTATTTGAACCTACCCTGAAATTGCCAATATTGGACATTTTCTATCATTATGCTCACGACACTTGAAACAGGGCAAATGATGCGTTTAGATGACTTGGACATAATATACCTGAGAGATTAGTTCTAATATGGAAGAAATGTGTGTGACAGTCTGTTTTATATGTTAGTCATTTGTTGTTTAGAAGCATGTTTATTAAGAGGGTTCGCTTTTAAGTAGCATCCTCGTTTCCAGTGAGTAAAGTGGGCAGCTGAGGAAATTTCAAGATGAAGTAAATCGTTTCTTTAAAAAAACTCCCACCAAATGCTTAGATAACTGAGAAAAGTGAGGTCATGTTTATTTTAAAGTTATTTATGGAATGATTTCAATCCTTCATTTCTTTTCAAATGTTTAAATCAGATAAACCCTTCCAACCTTTTTGGTGTTTTAATTTAAAAAATAGTGCTTATTCATTTGTAACTCATGGTGTCTTCAATGTTAAGAAGACTTGATGAAAAGGCTTCTCAGGGTACAATGAGATGTTATAGAACCATCGAATCAGAGTATTTATTTAGCATGTCCGTCAAATCAAACATTTGCCATTTCTTTGAGGTGAGTACACAAAATTTTACCACATGAATATGTATAATTAAAATACAACTTTTTATTTTTTTTATTAAGTCATAAACACATAGATCATGTATCCGTTGATGCCTTTATAGGGTACAATGTGCTGATTTTACATATAATTAGGAATGCTTACATCAAACTAGTTAATATAGTCTTCACCTGATTTGCTTAATTATTGTGTTATGACATTTATACTCTATACTTAATAGATTTGACGTGTACCCTTATAATATGAACCATAGGTCCCACCATTTACCCTCCTTCTGTTGAATCTTCCCCCTCCCCTCCCAGACTTAAAAAAAGATGGAGACTTTACCTCTTTTATGTTTACATGGATAAAGCTGGAACATATTCTTCTTAGTAAAGTTTCTCAAGAATGGAAGAAAAAGTATCCAATGTATTCAGAACTATTATGAAACCAATTTATAATCACTCACACTTTCATAAGAAAGATAAATCACAACTATAGCCCAAGATGAAGGAGGAAAAAGGAGGGGAATATGACGTCTTAAAAAAAAATCAATAAAATTTTTAAAGGGAAAAGGAACCCTTCTCAGGGGACTTACTACAGTGGTAGTTTGCAAAACAGGGTATATGACAGTTTAGCAAACGACTTTGTGCATTTGTTTGTGAACAAACTTTTGGATTAGAATTTTTTTTTGCAATAAACTGCATAGAGTAATTTAAAGGAAATGCTTGGGGGTATTTCCTTTGGTCCAAAAGATGTTCTTTAAAAAAAATCACTATATGTTCTGACCACGATAGAAACATAATTGAGAGCATAAGAAGAAAGGAAAAAGGTCAGATTGGCCAGGGGTCAGCTTCTGGGTCCCACGTTTATCAGCCAGATCTTTGATAAGTTTTATAATGTCCAAGTCTTGTTTCTTCGTGTGTGAAATGGAGACACGGCTCTTGAGCCTTCATATTTGTGGTGGTTTGCTGCGAGCGTTGGTAAGCTGACCTGTGAAGTGCTAAGAGATCTGGCAATCCCGACATTCACTGGGACCAAGGGGCAGTCATACATATAACTGTGCACATCGTGTTTATTATTTAGGCTCATGTTCATTCCAGCCATCCCCATGGGCTTCTTCTGCATCAACATGAGTTTCTTCTCCATTTATTTATCTTTCCTCCTATCATTCTGATTCCTTTGATTCTGCTCCAGCATGTAGGCAATGGGTGAGGCCAAAGGCTATTTCACAGAGCTAGATCTTAGGTCTGCAGACCATTCTCCCTTTCTCAGTCTAGTCTTGAGCACCATCCCCACATACTCTACAATCAAAAGAAAGTTTGTCATTCCAGCCTCGTACTCAGATACTACAAGTCAAGTCACTGGTGGTGGGAAAAAGGATGGTATAAACAATGCCTTTCAATCTGTGCTAAGAAGATATACCAACACGTCTTAACTTATTAATCAAAGAAATACATACTTGGCTATTATTTTATTTTTACCATGCTAAATTCTAGAGATTAAGAAAATAAGAAAACATATATGGCCTCTCCCTCTACGGTGTGTATAGCCCAGAAGAAAAAGAGAAAGGAAACAAACAGTCGTTCAAGGATAGCAACAAGGAAAACGAAATGTTGACAGCAATGTTATTACTCTCTGAAAGATAAATGCTGTGATTTAGGAAATTTTCCTGATGGCTTTTCTGATCAAAGAGCAAATTCTTATGACACAGGTGAGATAAATGAGGGAGACCAAAATCAGAAATAAATTCCTTAACATATTGAAGTCGGAAACTTTTCGAATTTTATGGAGCAGGTTGGAAAAGAGTAGTTTAGGGACTCAAGACAGAAAAGGACATATAGAGCCAGTGAGACACCCAACAACATGGTGAAATTCGGGGAACTCCTCAGGAGGAAAATTAGCCAGTCATACATTCTCGAACACATTATACAAAGTAATGGAAAAGGACCTTACCGTTGAAACGTGAAGTTTACTGTTCCCAGTCAGGATCCAATTATAGTAACAGTCTTCTACTGATGTTATCTACTGATGTTATCTTGGTATAGTCAATTTTGGTATAATCAATTAAATACTTGAACTTTTTCTGCTTTATGCACGTGACATTTGTCTCCCTATTGGTAATCAATTATCATTGTGCTAGACTTGTTTCAATTGCTTTTGAAAAGGCATAAGTTGGCACTTCATGGATTAAAATTTCATTTGGACTCAGTTGTACTGGAGGAGGGCCATTGGAGGGCCTTCAAGTTGGGCACCAGTCTTGAAGCCCTTCAGAAGTGTGCACATACCTCTCCATATTTTTAATTAGATAATACTTTTGTTTGCCTTAGAAAGAGTTTGTCTTTCCTGATTTCCCATCAAATAGTTGTCACTCTCTAGTGATCTTTGGGTCTGTCTTAAAATTCTTATTTGAAGTCTTATTAATGAGGAAATGAAATTTGTCTGTCATTGAAGTGACATTTTCTATCTATATGTATAATTATTGTATGTATATCTATAGGAAGTGGAAAATTAACCTCTGACATTTCCACACTTTCTGAACATTTCAAATCCTCCCCAACTCCCTACCTCCTTCCTGACCAATTCTCACATGCACAATATTATGACAAAATCAAAGAATGTAAAATTGGCAAATCCTATTAATTAAAAATATCTGTAACATTACATTTGTCATTATGAAGGAAAAGGTTATTGAGGTCCTCAAGCTCCACAAAGTCAATTTGAGGATATTATATAGCCTGCATTTACATTCAAAGACCTCAGATGTATTTGAGATTTAGAGGGAAATATATGTCACAATTCATACATTGTTGGGAGTCAGAAGCTAAATTCTACTTATAGATATTAAAGGAAGAGCAACCTGACAGGACGCAATGATTTGGAGCCTCAAATGAGGCTGTATATCTCAAATGTAATAAGAGCTATGTCCATATAATACAGGATGATTGGAATCATACAACAGGGGAACCTGCTTTATAATGCAGTGTCTGGGACAGTGTCTCTGAAGACCTGGGTTTTAAACAGAGACTCTTAAAATGCCAGTACAATTAAGAATTAAACTAGGTAAGTAGAGCAGGACTAGAAGTAGTGGGTTGGGAGGAAATGTTTCAGCTGAAGTGACAGGATGGAAAAAAGACATCAAAGGGAGAAAATATCTGTATATAATTGGGAAATATAAATAAAAAAGTTTGTAGTCAAGGCTGGGGGGTGGGGGGCTCATACCTGTAATCTTAGTGCTCTGGGAGGCCAAAGTAGGTAGATGGCTTGAGCTCAGGAGTTGGAGACCAGCCTGAGCAAGAGCAAGAACCATCTATACTAAAAACAGAAAAACTAGGTGGGCATTGTGGCACACCCTTTTAGTCCCAGCTACTCAGGAGGCTGAGGCAAGAGGATCACCTGAGTCCTTGGTGGTTGCTGTGAGCCATGACATCATAGTACTTTACCCAGTGCAACAGAGTGAGACTCTGATTCAATAAAAACAAAACAAACAGAAAAAAACTTTATAGTCAAAGGCTGGAGTGATACACAGGGACCAGATTTTAGAGCAGCAGATTCTACAGCAGTGTTTTTTCAACCTTTTTTATGTAGTGGCACCCTTGAACCTATAGTTGAACTTCTGTGGCATACTTAAATTATGTTGATCAAAAAAAAAAAAAAAGGATATACTTACTGTGCTTTGAAATTCTTTTGAAAATAATTTAGTGAACTTTGAAGTTTTTTGTGGCACACCAAAGATCATCTTTCAAGCACACCAGTTGAGAATCACTGCTCTAGAGTTTAAAAGATTCTGCTAGTGGATTTTGCTCTTATGCTAAGCGAAAGGAGATGATTTTGAAGAGTTTTAAACACAGAACTTACTTAAATAAGTGTATTGGAAGGTGGAAAGAATTTCAATAGGAACCACATGGTTATCAGTTAGAAGGCCATTTCTAGAGATGGAAGTCAGGGGCACTAGTATCTTGAACTTGGACAGCATAGAGAAGTTAGAAAATTTCAAGTATGGTGGAAAGACTTAAGATAAAATTTAAAGGTAGAATCATCAGGTTTTGGTGTCTGTGAAAAGTGACAAGAAATAAGGGATCAATGACCACATTCACATTTGAAGTATTAGCAGCTGGGTGAATCCTCAAAGAGGAAAGGGAAACGGAAGTGTTAGAGGCTCGAACACATGAACATAGTGTTGAAGTTCTCATCCTTCTGTGAACGAGGTTCTGGGTCATCTATTTCACTTTGTATGCCTTTACAAAAGCCCACACCTTTAAATTGAACCATCATTAGTGATCCTTGATATTAGTTAGATTATTTGGTTGAAAATTACAGAAACCACTCAAAGCACTTCAAAGAGGGAGAGTTTTATTACAAGGATTTACATGGACACAAGAAAAATAGGTTTCTCAGTCACGGTGGCCAGGCCTTGCAGAAATCCCAAAAAGCCTGCTCACACTCAGAGAAGGACTGGCAATCAGAAAATATTTCCGGAAATGGAAGGCCATTCAGGAATGCTTTTCCAATAGTAGTAATAGTTGTTACTGTTATCTTGGTCCTCTTAGAAGTGGACAAAAATTGCCTGTTCTTTTTGTCTCTAATTGTGTGTCTTTCTCTTCAATTTCTACCGGTCTGATGAGTTTCCCCATTCACTCCTTCTGAGTTCTTGTTTCCTCTTTCTGGGGTAGCAGTTGGGTGCAGCTCTAATGCTGGGCTACCCGCAAGCTGCTGTCTATAGAAAGATGGGAGTTTCCCTCTAGTGGATCTGTGTATGAAGTCAGGGCACTGCCTCTTCAGTATAATTTTTTTTTTTTTTTTTTTTTGAGGCAGACCCTCAAGCTGTTGCCCTGGGTAGAGTGCCATGGCATCACAGCTCACAGCTACCTCCAACTCCCGGGCTTAAGCAATTCTCTTGCCTCAGCCTCCCAAGTAGCTGGGACTACAGGCATCCACCACAACGCCTGACTATTTTGGGGTTGTAGTTGTCATTGTTGTTTGGCAGGCCTGGGCTGGATTCGAACCCGCCAGCTCTGGTGTATGTGGTTGGCGCTTTAGCTGCTTGAGTGACAGGCACCGTGCCCTGTATTAGAGATTTTTGAAGTGCTTCCTTTGACAGGGACTGTGGAAATGGCAGTCTCATTTCAAAGATGTCTATGGGCAATGTGAGGTCCATGAACATAGAGGAGTCTGATCTTCTAACTTTACGTGTTTTCTCGTAAATGTGGTATGTTTTAATTTTTTTTTTTTTTACTCTAAGGACAGATGAGTAAGTAAACCTGAGCTGACCCTGAGAACCTCATCATTTCGAAATGCTATAATAGAAAAGAGTCGTAGATTTAAAATTAGGCTGAGATGTGAATAAGATGGAAATCAGTGGTGCCAAGAATCCCTCCCAACTTGGAGAACATGGAAGTGCCATTCTGAGGAGTCCTAACGGACCAACCTCACTGGGGACCCCTTTTGTACTTACAAGTACTTTAATTTAGCATCATATTTCATGATTCCATTAAAAAAATGGCATAGCAGCTATTTCCTGCCTCTCTCTTTTACTTTGAAAAGCATGAGGTGTCCTGGTGAGCTCAGCATACTCTAATGATGACGGCAAGACTTCTTGCTAACAGCTAATAATTTCAATAAAATGACCTGAGTACAGGGCTGCAGTTATTACAAATGGGTTGGCAGGGCCACATTTCAAAAATCTCTTTGTCACTTTTTTTTTTTTTTCCCCACCCCTTTCTCTCTTCCTTTCTGCTTTCAATGCCCATGGTTTTGAACATCCTGAGATCTTTACTTGTAAATCTGCATGGGTGGATGTGATGAGAAGCAGTTGAATAAACTTCCCTTACAGCCGCCAAAGCTCTTATAGAGGCTAACAGAGGGCAGGAGCAACACAGGGTTCAGACGGAACAGGAGGTCTTGGGGAGCTGATTTTAATTCACTGGATTTCCCTCCCCTCAAACACAAAAGGAAATCTTTTTTTTTTTTTTCTTAATGGAGAGCCTGATTAGGATATAGTGGGGACTTACGAGCTTCTGCATGCCATAACCTGTATCTGTAATCATTGAGCTGTTGATTTACTCTTTTGCTTATTTACACAGTAGCAGACACAATGGAAAGCATTTAAGTCACCTTGAGGTACCCAAATTTATATTTAGAATCTTATCATTTAGCTATACGGCTTTGTCTCTGGTTTTAAAACGAACTATTTACACGTGTGTTTGGAAATTTATTCCACATCCTAGGAAATAGTGAACTTAGTTCTTTATTCCCAAGTATAAATTGTCCAAGCAAATAATCGGACATACAAAATGGGAAAGGAATGGATAGAAGGCACTACATGTTCAGGCTGGAAATGCAACTCAGCAAATTGGTCCTATCTTATAAATTCAAAGCTTGAGAGAAATTAAGTCTGATCAAAAGGATATGGTACAAGTTGGTAAAGATTCTGTGATCACTGAAAAGACATTTTATTTGGTATGCTTCTTTTCATTATAAAAACTTGTCTTTGTAATTCCCTGTACATTGTACTTAAAGGCATGTTAATTCTCTCCCCTTTTCTGCATTCTCTTCATTCTCTTTCTTATGCAGAGACATATATTCCCAAACTTTTTTTTCCCATTGCCACTATAAACATCAGTGTCAGGAGCTGAAGAGATGCTTTTATGCTGTCTACTAAAATAGAGGTGAAGCTTATTATGTATCCACATATATAAAATGCACACACTTGGATATATTATTCTTACCCAGATATACTTGAGTATCTCTGAAAGTGAAGGTCTACTTTGAAGAAAATGCTAAAAACAAATACACACCATACTAGCTTTAGTCTATAGTATGAAGAAAGCAAGAATATGAGAAGATACATTTCTGAAGTCAGGAAGTAGCGGTGCATAAACAAAGATTTAATTGGCATTTTGTCAGCGCATGAAATAATTTATGCAGTTATTATTTTTTTTTGAAATTTAGAAATCCTTCAAAGGAAAAGTGATGCAAAAAACTGGGTTGAATGAAGGTAATGGAGTTACACAGGGAGGCAGTTTATATAAGGCTGTATTCAATGGGAATTATGTTGTTTTTCAGAAACAATAAATTCAGACCTTTTTTTATGCTTCTCAACTTCTTAATTAATTTATTAATTTCTTGGTTAATTACCTCAACATTGTAATATCTTTTGATAAAAGAGAAAAAAAATAGTACTTATTTCTTTATGGAAAACTGAAAATAAATTATCTTCTTTCTGATGAGAGAGCATAACATTTGCTAAAATTATATAAAAATTGGCCCTGTGCCTTTCTTTTTAACTTTATTATATATTAAAATTTAAAATACCAATTCTCAACTCTAAGTTGCCTTCAATAGAAAAACCTAGGGGGATTCTGGTGGCTCAAATAACATTTAAAACCCCAGATGGCATGGCTTCATGGATTAAACATCTGTTTCATATTATAAAAGTATTTGATTTAGATTCTGATGTCATTAGAATTAGATTGTTGGTGGATTTTTAAAACTTCCAATACAGATTAATTTTGGCTAAATTTAAGATAAATATATCTACACAATCTTACTGCAACTGTCAAATTATAAAAATAATGAGTGAGAAGTTTATCATTTATGTACAGGTGTAGATGTTCTTTCTCTCTTTCTGTCCTTGAGCCTAAGTACTTGTCTATAAAATATATGACATATAGTTGTATTGGTATTCTCTGTTCTCTTGGTGTATCTGTCTTGAGGTCATGTATTGATAATGACATTCATTGTACAAAATTAAATCATGAAGGATAAAATAAACATCATGACCAGATTTATAGTTTAACCAGATTTTATAGTTCTAACACACCACTTTACGTTAAAAAAATCAATAATGTACAATTGAACTAAACGCTTTAGTTCTAGGCTGAACTAAAACACTGTGAGAAGGTCACATTCTCATAAATAAGGTGGAGTTATAAGGCTTATAGTACTTGCTGCTGTTTGGAGATGAAACCACATTGATTTATTAAAAATGTGTCTTGTTTAGCTTGTCCAGCATTTCTCTCCCTTATGCTTAACTCCACCTAGACATGACAGAGCTGCCGGTCACATTCCTTCCTCTCTTCATGTCATTTCTTTGTCCCAGTCTGTTTGCTAGCCAGAGCTCCCTGGGGTGGGAATAATTACTGCTATTGTCAAGAAGGGGATGCTGGGCAGGAGGGGTGAGAGGAAGGGAAGATTGACTCGCCCTTCTTCCTCTCCTCTTCCTGACTCCACTTTCTCCTGCTCTTGTTCCTGACACCACACTAAATTTGATTATTGGGGCCAACAACTTTTAGACGGGCTTCCTTGGTTCTGTAAAGAAGAGACAATCTTTAGTCCAAACTGATTTCTCTAAACTGAAAACAGTGAGAACAAATAGCATTGATAAAATAGGCCTTTCTGTGAGCAGATATTAATCCAGGATGCCCGAGTCAGGGTAGCATGTGTTCCACAAGCACCTCCCACCCCCCAAAAAGGGGCGGCCCCAGTGTCCAGGCTGGGCTAAGTGGAATACCATCCCTATATCCAAAATGATATAGGCTTAAAGTAGATGTAAGAATCTTCCCCCCAAATTGTTACAAGTATCTTGGGAACCCAAGGGCAACTCTTTTTCTGTGCCATTAAAAATTTTAAGAATTTAAAATTGTGTGTAGTTGTCTTTTTAACTAATGAAAAGCTCTCTTTCTGTCTGAAGGAATAACCTGCAAACTGAAACTAGGTTGAGATATCATTTCAGTCCCTAACCTGTTGTGTTTTGAAGTCAGCATATCCCTGAATTTTTAGTTACATTAGCAAAAAACAAAAATAAAAAAAAGAAAAAGTCCTATTTCTTTGAAAAACACAGTTTTAAATAGGTATGTGTCATTTGGGGTTGGAAATTTGTTTACTGCATATAACAAAAATCACATCAAACCATGTTGGCAGGTTCATATTTGTAGGCTGATTTTACTTAATGATTAAGCAGCGATGGGAGTGATTGGGATAAATAACACTCAGCTTAATGATTTTGGCATTGTAGGTACCTAAACTCAATTTACTCAATTACTAGGCAAGTCAAGCCATTGTTTGGAGTTTAAAAAATATGGTCAGCTGTTTTTTATTACTATGTCTGGAGTAGAGATGCTGTTAATCTCTGTGTTTTACTACTTAACAGAAAAATGTCCTTAAAAATGGAATCCCAAGATCTGTTGGGCAATGCCAACATAGATAGTACCCAGAGTGGCATAAATGGGATTTAATTGGTAGAAGAACTAATGGAAAAGTCTCCTGAAGGGCAGAGAAATAAGAAAAATAAATAGATAAGCTGGTTATGTAAGGAGGTGTTCTTCATTATTCTATTAATGGTATCTGCCATTTTCATGGTCAACTTTTCTGTTTCCTTTCACTTTCATCTCTTTCCCTGAGCAGTTGTTAATAATTTCTGTGCACTTTTACAAGAAAAATGTCTTTGACAGTTGGTTAACAAGGATTTCAGTTTTTGTTTTAAGTTTAACCTTTGCAGGAATGGAAAAAGCCCCCAAGTTTAACCCAACTGAACATAAGCTGGTGTTTCTTTCCTCTTTCCCTTTGAGCGTACTCAGAGCCCGCTCCGTTTCTAAAGCACCACTGGGGCAGAATCTGTAATGACTAATGGCTTGGCGGAGACCCAGGTGACATGTGAACAGTGCGCCTTGGCCACAGCCAGTTAGCCTGGAGCAGATGCTGAAGTTTATTGTCTTTGCAGTTTCCTGGCCTTCCCCAGTAAGAGGAGTCATGGCTTCCCCAGACTTTTTAGCTAGACAATTCCTGAATTGCTTATTCATTGGCATTTCATAGCAAGAGGCTTTATGGCACGGCCAGGGAAGATGTACTTTTAATGCAATTAAGAAAAAAAGCACTTTATTTTTTGGTTAGGTTATGCTGGAAAAGAGTCTAGGTGTCCCTCTGCCCTTATATTTTTTCTTGTCAATAACCACAGGAATGGGGAAAGGCATTGCTGTGTGTCCTGAAGTTACCGGTGTATGGTAGGAGAACCCTGGGCAAGCAGAGGCCAGAGTGACTGAAGCAGTCTCATATTGGAACATGCCTTACTCAAGTCTCCTTGTTGCACTCGCAAAATCACTCAACAGTGACTGTGTACAGGTGGGGAAAAATCTTGTTCCGACTCCTTTGCATTTCATTGTATTTTACCACCACTGCTATGGAGAGGTTTCTTGTTGTACAGCTTAGTTCTTTTTTATTTTTAGAGACAGAGTCTGACTTTATTGCCTTTGGTAGAGTGCTGTGGTGTCACAGATCACAGCAACCTCCAGCTCTTGGGCTTAGGTGATTCTCTTGCCTTAGCTTCCCGAGTAGTTGGGACTACACGCGCCCACCATAATGCCCGGCTATTTTTTGTTGCAATTTGGCCAGGGCTGGGTTCGAACCCACCACCCTCAGTATATGGGTCCGGGGCCCTACTCACTGAGCCACAGGAGCTGCCCCTCCAGCTAAGTTCTTTGGTCAGACACTGGTGAGTAAACTCTTCTTGGGCATAGGTAGCTTCCACCAGCTCCTTCCTGCTCTGGCCTTTCAACTTCCAGGCTTTTCTACCTTTCTTAGAAACAGACTCAGGTTTAGGCTGTCCAAAGTTGTCTCCATGCAACTTTCAGTTTTTAGTTTACAGCACATATCCCCTTTTTAGTACATATCACTTTCTAGTACATAGGATATCATATAGTAAAATTTAGAAATGTTGGAAGGAGCCATTTGGAATTCTAGAAGTTTTGTGATTTATTCCCCCATTTAGGTCCTATTGTTTAATGTTTTGACAGATTTATTTGGACCGTATACTACTTTTACCTGTAATTGATTGAGACCATTTCTACTTCGTTAGATTATCAGTAAAAACCCAGTTGAAGACAATATGGAGTAGAGAGAAGAGAGAAAAAACTGTGTATTCATTTACCATTCATGAGAAGTTTTACATCAGTAATTCCCCCAAGAGGCTCTAAAATCTTACCCTAAGCTCCCCAATCACCTCACATGAAAGGCTGGAAGATATGTTCCATGATTTCCTTTATTCATCCTCTACAATGATGACTTTGCCAGAGCAGACCTTTGACTCACATTGCATGCTTGATAACAGAGACCAGTAGTTTTCCCAATGTTTCTATATTGCTAGGGGGATTGCTGTATGTACTGCAGTAACCAAATGTTCCTAGGCTTATGTTTTTCTTGGAGTTGATAGAAGTTTGGTTTGACATAATGATCTTCATCATTTGTCTCCTATTTTAAGTTTGTGTAGGTTATTCAATTTAAAAAAACAATTCTTTCTGTTGTTGTTGAGGTTTCTTAAAGAATTTCCTCACCTTTAAACTACTACCCTGTTTCCCTGAAAATATGACAATGTCTTATATTAAGTTTTGCTCCCAAAGATGTGCTACATCTTATTTTCAGGGAACGTCTTATCTTTCCTGTAAGTAGGTCTTATTTTCGGAGGATGTCTTATTTTTGGGGAAATGGGGTACAAAGATGAGAAAGTAAACTTAAGAATGCACCAAACTGGGTTACAGTTGTAACAAAAATCCCAAACAGAAATAGAAGCCTCATTTTGCTTTAGCTTTTCTCTAAGTCAAGGACAAGAATTCCTAAGTCCTATTCAGCATTCTGTGAAACCCTGAGTTTTTGTGAAACTCACCACAACTTAAATACACGAGGAACATGAAAAGCAATGACTATTTCTTTGGTTACCTGTATCACAGAGTTTACCCAGGGTCATCTTTCCTCAGCTTAAAAACATTGTGATTCATCACCCTGTTAAGAAAGGGTCAGCAGTCTCGGCATCTGTAGCTCAGCAGCTAGGATGCTGGCCACATACACCAGGGCTAGCAGGTTTGAACCCAGCCTGGGACCTGCCAAACAACAATGACAACTATAAAAAAGTAATAATAACCAGGCATTGTCATAGGCACCTGTAGGCCCAGCTACTTGGGAGGCTGAGGCAAGAGAACCACTTAAGTCCAAGAGTTTGAGGTTGCTGCGAGCTGTGACGCCACGACACTCTACCAAGGCCAACATAGTGAGACTTTGTCTAAAACAAAAACAAAAACAAAAATAAAAAAAGAAGGGGTGAGCAATGTAATATAACCAAATCTCAGTTGAAATTTTCTGATATGTAGCTCTTAACAATATACCTGAATAGTACACACTTTTTTAAATGTTTGTGTAAATATGATAAAGTGAATAAACTAAATATAAAATTTAAAAATCTGAAAAGGAATATAAATGGACAAAGAAAAGAAATAAAATGATAAAAATAAATCAAATAGACAGTATAAAAAGGTTAGTCAACAAAATTCATCGTTTTCCCATGAAGTCCAGGGAAATAAACCTCTGAAAAAAATTAGAATCACACTATCAATATCAAAATCTAATACGGTACTAGTGGTTCTCAGTGATATAATGAGCCAAGAAGAATACAAGTTGCATGCCATAAAAAGTCTCTAAATATCAGAAATGTATGTATTTTATATATAAATAGATGTATTCAGATATAGATGTATACACATGTGTGTGTGTATATATATATATATATATATATCAGTGGGAGAAAAAGTGATATTATTTGAAAGCAATAGAGTATTATACCTAGAAAATGCAACTGAAAATATGAACGTATACTACAATTGATATGCAATTCAAAAGGGTGATGGAATAAAAGACTAACATATGGATATTGTGCAGCAATGGTAACCAATTAGAAAATCCTATGCTAAAAGAAGATTCTATTCATAGAAAATCATAAATGTCTTGGGCATAAAAATAACAGGAACTCCATAAAACTATATGAATAAAATAGTGAGCTGCTGCTAGTGGAGCCCACATAAGTAGCTAACAAATAGAAGTAGCATATCATGATTTATATGTACAGACTCATATCATGAAGATGTTAATTCTTGAGAAAATAATCACCAAATTCAATACATCTCAAAATCTTAACAATATCTTTCATATACAATGAAAAGCTTATTCTTAAGTTTATGTAAAAAAATGTACAAAATGAACAAGAAAGTTCTGAAAAGAAACTGTTGCTCAAGATATCAGTGTTAACCTTTTCTTTGAATACTTCTAATATTCTTTGAATCATGAAGAGTATTATTTATGTATTACTTGTATTAACGTTAAAAATACTCCAAATAAATAGAAAAATCTAAGGAAGAGGAATGGAGACTCACAGTATGAGAAAGTATTTCAACCACAGGGAGCACTAGATAACAAATTCTGTGTTACTATCGCTGTTAATTTCAGACAGAGGCTTAAAGGACTGTCTTCCATGGTCTGTCATCTATTCTGTAATCTCAGCAGAGAATGGCTGTTTCATTTGGAACAAACAGCCCCCAGGTCTCCCTATCATTGGGAGAGCCTCAGGAATGCTACAAGTAATGACTTCTGACTCTGAGAAACAGAGATAGCCGAGTATAGGGAAGTATACCTTTCCAGAATTATTATATTTTTTCTATCCTATTCTTGTGCTATCAATGGGCATTGATATGTCATATTCATACTTCAAAACACAACGAATAAAATTCTACCCAAGAGCCTTTATTTCAAATAAAATTAAAATGTAAAATAGAAATACTTAAAAAAAAAAAAGAAAGAAAAAGAAAAAGAAATTCTGTGGTTAGAAAATAAAACCAAACAAGGTGGAAAGTTGTTTTGTTAGATAAAGGAGGTATCAGTTTGAAGGTTAATGTCATTGGAGGGAGATGAAGGAAGTACTAATAAGTCATAACCTGATGAAATGAGCAATATCTTAGGAGGTCCGAATGGTATGGCAGAAATAGTTGAAGAAGAAGATGATTTAAGGGAAGCTGTCTAATGCACCCACCATTGAACATAGATACTAAACATTACCTAAAAATAGTTTCTAAAAAGTGAGGACTGTGGGGGGATAGAGAGAAGAAAAAAAAAAAAAAAGAAAAGAAAAACTAGGTACACCATCAATTTGAAATTTTATTTTGTTTGTACAGTTATTTTGTTTTGGCATGTGGGGAGGAAGCTTTTTTTTTTTTTTTAGATTGTTTAAATGTTGAGATAATTGTAGACTCATATGCAATAATACAGTTATTATTATAGGAAATAATACAGGGAGATCCTCTGTCACCATTACTCAGTTTCTATCAAGGACAACATCTTGGAAAACCACAGCAAAATATCACAACCAGAATATTGACCTTGATACAGTCACTAGATGGAACATGTCCACTGCCATCAGGACCCCTTGCCACACTCCTCACTGAATCCAACCCTCTTTAACCCCTAACATCCCCAATCTGTTCTTCATTTCTATAATCCTTTTCATTTTAAAGTTGTCATATAAAAATGAAACAATGTGGCTGGGTGTGGTGACTCTCACCTGTAATCCTAGCAACTCTGGGAGGCCGAGGCCGGTGGATTGCCCTGAGCTCAGAGGTTTGAGACCAGTCAAAGCCAGAATGAGACCCTGTCTCTACAAAAAAAAAAAAAAAAAGCTACGCATTGTGATGGGCACCTGAGTCCCAGCTACTTGGGAGACTGAGGCAAGCAAGACAATCCATTGCTTGAGCTCAAGAGTTGGAGGTTGCTGTGAGCTATGAAGACATAGCAGTCTACCAAGGGCCACAAAGGAAGACTCTGTCTCAATAAAAGTAAATAAATAAATAAATAAGAAAAATTAAAAAAAATTAAACCATGCAATATGTATCCTTTTGGAATTGGCCTTTTTTCATTCAGCATAACTCTGAAATTCATCCAAGTTGTTCTATGTGTAGATAGTTTATTCCTTTTTACTGCTAACTAGCATTCCATGATATATATGTACCATAGTTTTCTTAACCATTCACTCATTAGAGGACGTTCAGATTCTTTCCTTTTTTGTTGTTATAACTAGACTGCTATAAAAATTTTCATATATGTTTGTATGAATATAAGTTTCCTTTCTCTGGGATAAATGCCCAAGAGTAAAATGGCTAGACCAAATGAAGAGTTGTACAAGATTAGTTCTTTGGAAACTGCCAAACACTTTTTCAGAATGGTAACACAATGTTACATTCCCATTAGTAATGTATGAGTAATCTAATCTCTCTTCATCCTCCCAGGATTTGGTGTTGTCCCTGTTTCTTATTTAGCCGTTTTGATAGATGTGTAGTTAACTTACGTTCACTAGTGGCCAACGCTGTTGACGGTCTTTTCATGTGCTTATGTGTCATGCACGTATCTTCTTTACTGAAAAGCCTCTTCATAGCTCTTGCCCATTTTTAATTGTATTTTTTGTATTTTTACTGTTAAGTTTTTAAAGTTCTTTAATATTTCAAATAATCTATGAACAAAGGAAGAAATATCAAAAGAAATTTAAAATATGGATCGAATGGAATAAAAACGAAAACATAATAAATGAAGATTTTTTGGATACAATAAAAGCAGTGCTGAATGGAAATTTAGACCATTAAATACATATATTAGAAACCTGAAGAAATTCAGTTCAGTAAAAATGGCCTCGTTGAGGCTAAGAGCGGTGGCTCATGTCTGTAGTTCCAGCACTCTGGGAGGCCAAGGTGAGTGAATCACTTCAGCTCAGAAGTTTGAGACTAGCCACTAAAAGAGCAAGACCCTGTCTCTAAAAAAATAGAAAAATTAGCTAGGCATTGTGGTGGGCACCTGCAGTCCTCACTACTTGGGAAGCTGAGGCATGAGGATCACTTGGGCTAGAGAGTTTGAAGTTGGTGTGAGCTATGATGATGCCACAGCATTCTATCCAGGGCAACAGAATGAGACTATCTAAAAAAAAAAAAAAAAAAAAAAAAAAAAAAAAAAAAAAAAAATGAAAAAAAAGTTAAAAAAAAATAAAAAAAAAAAAAAATATTTTATATAAAAAAAAAAAAA